>DWPV01007300.1:0-10795 GCA_018251915.1 Urbanus proteus proteus
GGACATTGTTTCCAATAAGAATCCACTATTTTTTTCTTCTGGCCGGCACTTTCATTTTTGGGTACAAAATGTTCGAGTCTTGAATGATCTCCTTTCGCTTTTTAAAAGGGCTTCGCCACCAAAAAAGTTTGAGAACCACTGATGTAGATTGTATAGGTATCATTAGGTATAGGATATGGTAAGGGGTAGTGGTGGGCGATTACTGCCGCCCATAGACACTTGTAACTAACTTCATTACAATACGGGTGCTATCTGAAATCAATCGCAGGAGACCATACTACTACATCGAAACGTAAGAACTGTTTCACGTCAGAACTACAAGGCGGTAGCACCTCCCCGGTTGAATAAGAAATTTTAATACAATCCTGATTATTATAAATGCGAAAGTCCGTTTATTCGTTTGTTTGTTTGTAACGCCTTCACGCTTTAACTACTCAACCGATCGTTATGAAATTCTGCACACCCAGTAAGAGGTTCAGAAAAGGACATAGAGTAACTTTCATTTCGAAAAAACGTACTACTCCCGAGGGATAACACGTAACTTTTATACCTACAACCTAAGTAGGTTGATACCTACTACCTACTACTTTGATACCTACGGCCTCTCTGTGCAAATGTACACATTAGAAGGAACGAAGCTGCGGGAAAAACTAGTTATTTACATTTAAAAATATGTTACCTAGGTATTGGTATCTAACAGACCTCTAAAATGCCGTCACTATTTTCTCACTTTTTCGTTATTCCTGTTAGAAATATCTTGGCACGCTCTTATCGTGATAGCTTATCGAGAGAGAATACAGAAGTGATCCTGAACTCTATTGAACTAAGATGTGTCTAATACACAAGTTTATACCAAACTTTATGTAATGTTTTTGAAAAAAATACCTTTTATATTTACATCTACTTCATAATTCTGAATAATGTGAGCTGATTCTTATTCTATCGGAGCAGTTTGTCAAACTTATAAGTTAAAAAAAACGCTTTCATCACTCATAGCCCCACAGTAGGATGTTCTCCTGTGTCGTGGGTGCCATGGATACACACATACACGAATACACAAACACCCAGACCCAGAACAGAAATCTAAATTCATCATTTAGTTGTCGGTCTGGCCAGGAATTGAACCCGCGACCGATTGCGCGTCAGACCCTTATGATAATTCCGCCATGCGGTGTAGGTCGGTAGATAGAAGGAAATAATTATTATTTAAATATAGGTAATTATATGAGTTTATTTTTTGTATATAAGATCTGATTTTGTCTTTACATGAACAATGCGTTGCTTATAGTTTAACTTAAGGTATATAGCTATAACTTAAGGTAGGTATATAAACCAGTTCACTATAAAGATGCAGTATGATTACTTCTTATTATCTGAAGATAATACGTAGTTGAAATTAATTTTATTATATTGCTTGCGTAACGGTATAAGGAACTTGTAAGTACTTGTCTGATATGCATATCGCATAAGGATATCATAATTTTGTCACAAACTGATTATTCTAGTAGCCAAGTACTGGCCTACTGATTGGAACTCTCTGAATCTCACAATCAAGAGGGTATAAGTTCGAATCGAAGGCATGTATCAAATATTTTAAAGTTATGTATGTATAAAGAAGTAATAATCACTCTTTCACTATCAAAGATATATAGTGAAGAAAAGTACACGATTTAGATATTTAAAAAAAGTTCTCAAAGGAGTGTGAACTCTACTACTTTACAATTAGCCCTTTGTGGTTCGACTCCGGCGGCACAGCACTTATTTCTGCCTTATAAAAGCAGTGTTCAGGGCTTCTGTGTTCGGGCCTGAAGGGTGTGGTAAGGGAGAAATACTTATTCGAGGCGTTCTGATTTAGTCCTCAGGCAACTCAACTGTAGTCGACCTCAGGTAGGACTGTTAACTTATCGGAGGTTGATTAAAGATGTCCATGGGCGGCAGTGGCTACTTACCATCAGGTTCCAAAATATAAAAACATACATAATACGATTATAGTTAAATATAAAATTTATAAAAACAAGCAACTAATACTACAGTTATTAACCAAGTAACTAATACTATATTACTAACTAGTACTATAGTTAAATATTAAATTTATAAAACCAAGTAACTAACCATAACTTTAAATATATTCTGATGACGACTATCGTCCATATACGTATAAGCGCATACTCATTACTTTTCTAACCTCTTACCTGGATCATAAACTTCTGTCTTTATTAACATCACTTTTTAAGCTAATTATTTCCCAGATCTGACTCATCCTACAAGAAACACATTGTTATATAAGAATGTTTACTGGTAAATACGCAGTTACAATGCATGTTAGAAAATATAGCGGTTGAAATAACGCATTACTATACATATTTATTCAAAAAAATATATGGGTATTTAGAATTCTTTTACAGAAAACAGAGAAAAAATTATATATTGTTAAAATGATCAGCGATTTATGCTAATAATTATTATAAGTGTGTTTTTGAAATGATACTACTTCTACTTCTATCTTAAGTTAATTGTTTGTATCTTTTTTACTTATTTATTTTGTTTAAAAATAAATTTAGAAATATTTTATTAAGTCATCGAGCATCGTATAAAAGTAATATCGTAGCTAACATTCCAGCTATACAAGTATGGATCATAATAATAGATAGATTTGCGAAAAGACGCTGCTACCCATATTTATTTTCATGTTTCATCCAAAATGAGGCCTAAACAACAACCTGGGATACAATTGTAAATTATAAACATTGGCAAGTATTTGATGATAAATAACTAAGAGGGTGTCAGAGGAAGTTATCGATATAGTCGGCCAAGTTGAAACTGGTTTAGGTCCGGTGGGAAATCTACAATCTTGGCCGCCTGCTAACAAAGTTTATAACTAAAATCCTATTGTGCCGTGTCATGGGAAACCGAGCACGCTTGATTAGGCGGAAGATGCAGCTAGAACTAATTTATAACACTTCACACTAAGTTTTGATGACCATTTGAATACTAAATGTCTCTTGGAGAAATGGAGATGCCATTGCTGTATGAAGTTGTGCAAAGATATTTCCTGAGTTAGCTCTCTAGTTTATGGAGTGTAATATCACACCTATTTCTGTCACATGAAAGTAGTGTAGCGCTACTAACTGTGTTTCTGGTTTCTTATATAAATAAAGTACAACTACCACAACCTCCTTATGTTACATAGTTGCTAATATCTATAAACGCGTAAAATCAACCGCCAGACAGGATTGGAGTCCTACGTGAGGTCATTCACGGATGAGTCGCTACCCTTGATGACTAAGTTGAAATGATTGATTACATATCATGTCTTATTCTTTATTATCGGATTAAATTATTTTTAAGTAGCCATTTATTTCCAAAAACAATTAGGCAAGTATTGAGTACCCTACAACAGTATTGATAAAATAACATTACTTGTAGAATATGTGGACTCATAAGACTATAAGAACAATATTATGAAGGTACCTATATGTAGGTATAGGAAAATCCGGTTCCATTACTGTTGAAATAAAACAAGCGTCAATAAAATAATCGTAAGAAAGCCCGATTATGATTCAAGAATTCAACAACAAAGAGGGAATTCATTGGAGAAAATATTGTAATCATCAAGGAAAAGGCGAAAAGGGCCTCGGATCACACGATAAAATTTCGAGTGTTCCGAACAAAGAACAACGCGAGATGAGAATTTGTAATAATTTTTTACAAGAGGTTTATTTTTACAAGTGCTTGTCTTCAAGATTTGTACGCACAAAGTAAACATGATTGACGGTGCTTAAGGCCGTTTACACACAGTGCGACTTTTATTTCTACAGTTTATGAGGAAAATTGATTTATCATTTTTTATTACTGAAGACTTGTCACGTGAACAATTAACCGATAAAAATGTTCATGCATTATTATATTAGGAGAAAGAGAAATAGGTGTCACTAAAGCCACTAAAATCGGTCTGATAAACACTTGAGCTTTGCTTTATAGTTTACAGGGTAGATACTTACTTGGACATTTTGAAAAGTGAAAATGAAAATAGTCGCTCTGCAGATATGGTGCTCACGAAGAATATGTTGCGTTAGAAAAACTGATTTTCTTTATTCTCCAAGAACTCTACAAGGGTATTCAATTCAAAGTCGATACAAATTCAACTTTAAGTAAATTATATTCAATTACTCAAAGTTGATTCACATAGAACTGTTTTTGAACGTCTACTACCGCCTCGGATGGTTTATTAATTCCTAAGAACCTATAACAAAAATATGGGAATTATCGAAAAAGTTTATTTTATATGTATTATTGTAAGCTGATTATTATTTCTCATAACATTTGTCACAATGCATGATTTAACAATAATTTCGCAATCTCTTCCTATTAGCTTCAATAACACATCCAAGGCGAATCGATACTGTGAAATAATATTGCAAATTACTAATCAATTCTTAACGGATTGTTATTAATTAATTTTGTTATAAAATAAACAATCTTTAGTAACAATAAATAACAAAAAGTCAATAGCAGCCTTGATGAAAGATACCTATCGTTTTCGCTTGATTGTATTGCTACTTTGCTTTAAATTTATAAGACTGGTGACATTTTGAATTATTATTGTCATCAATATTGCAAACACCATATATTTTGTATGTCGGATACAGCAAAGATGCGTGCACCTATCTGATAACTGCTTGCAATGAATATCGGTTGATAATTGATGGAAAAACTTGTTTTATTGTTGAAAGGGTTCCATGACTGCAAAAAACCTGGGGTATATAATTATAATTCAACGTGGATTAGTGTAGGACTACGTATAAGAGTAAGGCTTTGCACAAAAAATGTTTTTGTTTAAAAATATTTTATCTGAGCTTCCATAAAAGCAATCAGATAGACTAAAACTGCAAATTGTATAGCTTTTAAAGCTTACTGTACATAAAAATACACTATTGAATTGTTTAATTAATTGAAATTGATGTTATGAAACTATCGTGCTTAAGCTTTCAACATCTGTGAGAAGCGATTTCGAGTCCCAGAGTGAGTGTCCAGCAGTGGGACAACATAAGATTTGTAGCTAAGTTTATTTTTAGTATGGAATTATTACAGACAGACACACAAACGTGTGCCAAAAAATATAAAGCCAGCATGTTTTTTTTTCTATAAAAATGTTTAAAGCGGTAATCTTGATGTTACAATCCGATAGATAGGTATCCAATTTTATTTATTTCTAGTTATACATCCTCCTCTCCTAAGCCCACTTAGTTGCCTTGTCTGGGTCAATGTATATTATCGATTCGACCCACTTGACCCCTAAAATTTTAGTACCCAAGTTAATTTCTTACGCTCTAGTTGACAACCAATAAAATCTTAATTTTATGACTTCACCGCGAAAAAATTTCACATATACATAAAATTCTACGATTCTCGTTATCTTAATAAGGCGCGTCATTGCATAGTTTGAAGTGTAGTCATGATATTTTTTCGGGTTGGCGCCTAGAAAGGTATTCTAGATTTACCACACTTTATAATAATTATTCTATTATGACTAATTATTATAAAAACGTTATTGTTTATTTGTTTGTTTGTGACGCCTTTAAGCTCTATCTACTCAAACGATCGATATGAAATTTTGCACAAACATTCCTAGGAGCCCAGTAAAGGACATGGAGTACCGTTCATCCCGAAAAAAGATACTACTCTTACAAACTACCTACTTTTACACCGACGGTCACTTGATAAGAATGAATTGCATTTAAATTATAGGTACCTGTAGTACCTAGTTATACGAACCTAATATTTAGTTTAAAATGCGAATGCACCTATGCACACATTAACGCAAGCGAAGCCGCGGGCGAAAACAATTATTTACCTACATAAATTATTAATCGGTGGTCCTGGCCGCGTCGTACTAACTCACCTTCTAAGAAAGACGAGGAGTTCGACACTTCAATTCCCACACAGTTCTATTTTCTTAACTTTTTGGCATTTAGTGACATGTAGGTACTAGGCTTGACAATAAACTGAATTTTTCTTCGGAAAACTTGACGCCTGAAAGTTATTAACAAAGGACTACTTGTGGGAATTCTACTACTACTATAAAAAATTGGCAGTAAGCTGAATTGACTGTTCTACTGCTAGTTAGATGTCATACCAGTCAAAAATATTGATTAATCCATTTTTAATTTACTGCGAATACTAAAGTTACGTAGGAATTTTGCTACAATCTCAGTAACCTCGTTATAGATAGACTATAAATAACCAATTAATATATTAATACAAATTGCTACTATTATTAAAATAGACTAAACGTGGGTTCAAACATTGTGACAACTATTACGAAACGTGAATGCATGAAAAATCTAATAGGAATCTTCGACCGTAGTTCAAGAGGTCTGATATTTGCATAATTAAGCGAGGGTTGCTCAAAACCCATTAGTATCGGTATTTGTGTTAAGTTTAAAATTACATTAGGTTACGTAACTGGTTCTTTAAAAGTTAAATTGCTAAATACAATGAAACTCATTGGTAACCTAATTTTTATGTATTATTACGAGTATTAAAACAAAAAATAAATATACCTATTCGAGGATATAAACGTACTATACCTACTTTAGAAAAGATGACTATAATTAAAGTTTGACAAAAATGTGGTTTTATACCTGATTAATGTACCTAAAAAAAACAGTTATAAAAGTGATTATGAAGTACCTAAGTAAATATAATTTAATACAAGCAAAGATACCCGAATTTGTAATTGCGATTATGTAGGAGCGAAACGGCGGGCAAAAATATAAAGTTGAGTATCCTTCTTTACATAATCAAGCCATTAACAATAATGAAAGTACCGCGTTATTTGAAATATCCTTCAATTAGACTAACTGAAAAGTTTGCTTTACGAAACGTTATATCAAGAAAAGAAACTGTTACAGAAATAGAAAAGGAAAGATTTATCAACAAAATTATCAATCTACACGAAAACCCGTAAAGAAACGAAGACGAGGGGCAAATATAAAATTGAATATTACAAGGGAATCTCGGAATTCACTTCAGTAATTTAAACAAAGCCGTGGATGCAAGAGCCGAGGACTTAATTTCGGTAGGACTGGTAGGAGACAGAGAAAAATGTTATGCAAATTTGTACAGCGTATTTTTTCTTCCATTAACCTTCCGGTCGACGCCAGAGCTTCCTTAAGTCATCTATCTCACAAGGGAAGAGTAGCTTCGTTTGGGAAAGCAAATAATTATAAACCCGGTACTTAATAAATACAGTGTATTTATTACTTTCGTGATATAAAAATATCTATTATATTGACGTACTTACTTTCCTATACTACGATAAAATGATATGGCAAAACGTAATCTAAAATAAATAAGATAAATAATAATTTATCTAAATTAAATCTTAACTTACTAATTACTTCTCAATTTCAGATGGACGGCATTATTTATAGGTGTGGAGTAAATTATGTTGTACCTTGGAATTTTTAATTTAAAATACACTTGATTATTCCAACTCTAATTTATTTATGTTACATCAAAGTAGCTAAAGGCAAACATATAAAAGATACATTACACCGTAGTTAGCATTACTTTTCTCAATATATCGTTAATATATTTATCGTTTATCGCTGATTCTGTAACAACGGGAATCGTTGTTAGGGGACGACGGGATAAAATAAAAACAGGCCTCATTTTGAAACTGTAATTAGGAAATTAACGACTTGAGCTGAAGGAAACAAATGGTGTTTTCGGCTGTTCATGTGGGAATTCCGGCGCTTTTGTGGGAACTTAAAATGAAACAACATTGGGATAAAAACTCCGTAACACTGTATTTGTCTGTTTATTACGAAGAACCTTATTATTAGGTTAAAAGTTTACTGTATCACATTTTTGGTATTTTCAAAAGTTCTTGTTACCGTTTATACTTTACATGTAGGTACTTGGTATGGAATATTAATGATAGATTGATCAATTGATTGTTTGGCTCCAAATAGGATTTCTTTTTTTATAAATTAGAAGTTGCAAACGAGCATTCTGTCCTCTTGATAGCAAGTTGTCACAGCTGCCCACGGTCATCTGTTACCAATCCCAGATATGATTAGAGCCTCATCTGAGGTTGGCCACAAAGGCTACGACTAATGCTTTGAATAAGTAGGTCACATGTCTTCTTTATCCCATTAAACCAGAATTACTAAGCATTTATGTTGTTAGAAACACAGAATCCTTTGTATTTCCACAGTAGAGGCACGTTACATACGTACTTAAAACAAGTAATATAATTAAAATGTTTTCTACTTCTTACCGTACGCCTACAAGAACTGTAATCCTAAATCTTAACGGCGCGATGCAACTTTTTTAACCTCAGGCGCTTAGAACGTTGAACCATCATGACATTATCGTTTCTATTTTTATCTTAAGGACTGATAATATTCGCAATTTTTTAGTAAACCACTCGTATATCACTTAAAATATTCCTTATCTATTTTATATTAACAAAATATGACACATCACTCAGTATCTATGCTAAAATAAAAATTGAGAACTTCTAGATAACAGAAATATTTGCACTTAAAATATAAGTGTTGAAGACAAATTTCAAGATTTTGGGTAAATAATGAAAGTTAAAGACCGCATATCAGGTCTTATCTATACACGTTAAAGGCTCTTACGAAGTGACGGTAAATGCTTACTCAGTAAACCCGTCAGCTTCAGCTATGTTTTCAATAAAGTAAATAAAGTTTCATAGCTTTTTGAAGATTTGATACCAATAGGCATTGCAGAATCCGATTTGGAAGAAAATATTATGATTACATAAAATAACAAATAACGCTTCACACTCATAGCTCCACACTAGGATTCCCTGTGTCGTGGGTGCCATGGACAACACACAAGACAAGGAGACACACCCAGACCAAGAATGGAAATTTAAACTCATCATTCAAATTTCCGACTCGCTGGGAATCGAACCCAGGACCCTCGGATTAGCGGTCCGGTGTGTTAACCATTGCGCACTCCGGGTCTCCAAAAAGAAGACTATAGAGACACAGTATTAGTTTATACCAATTACAGACACAACGCTTCTATTGGGGACTTGGTTAGAAGACTTAATTGCCATGACAGATGAGAAGAGAATGAAAACGTTGGAACAATAACGAGGAAATAACTTTAATATTTCCTTAAATCATGATAAGATATCTCAATATAATAATATTATTTTTTAAAAACATAATTCTGTCACATATCACTGCTATATAAGTGATGTTAAAATAGATTCCATCAACGATATCGAACCATGAAGATATTCTATCGCTTACATATCAAGATTATTTTAAGGAGAAACAAACAGATAATAAAAAGTGTAAGGTACTTTCCTTTTTAGTTATAACAAACTTCCTTTTTCATTAAACGGATAAGATTAAATTGCTGACGTATGGGAGAAAGAAAACAAAGTTATCTCGCTTTGATAAAAATATATTGGTTCAGCAGTTATCAATTTCACTCTGTAGTAAAGTAATTTGTAGGTATTATGTTTATCAGTTGATATAACTTTTATCTGACCGATAATGAAATACTTATTTCGTGACTCGTTTCTAACCGGATTTTTTATATAAATACGTATATCCTTTGTTACATAGGTACATATTGACAAATTATCTAAAATATAATTTGTAAAACTTATATTCTGATGGATGTCATATCGGTCATCAAGGAAATAAATGAATTCTTACCCGTTCATAATATAACAAACAGACTTATCTAAAAAGTTCCTGTTCATACGATTTCCACATACAGCGATTTTATAAATCTGTACTTATTTTTAAAAGTCTATTTCTTTATGTCTTCAAAGAACTGTGAATTTAATTAATCCGAACAAGACTAGAATTTAGTTATGGCTAAGATTATGATAGAGCATACCCAATGGCTTAAAAAATTCTATAGGAAAATGCCCCTATATTCCGCATAACGGAATGGAAATAAATTTAAAGATATTGCTATATGACAAGGAAGAAAAGTATAACTCAACTAGACACACGTAAAAGTAAGCCAAATCCTGTCACCCACATCGAATTTAATCCAATATACAACACACATACATACCGCAGTGTACATACGAGTACTTAGTGTATGTATACTATGTATATAGGTAACGTACGAACATATAGAGATGTACGTTTCTGAAGTTGGTTACGTGAAAGCGAATACGTCCGGCGCGCAGGCCACTTGAAACTCGACGAAAGACAGGGCTGACACTGGAAGGAAATTAACTAATTAATTAAATAAAGATTAAAGGCATGTGCGTGAAGCGCGAGCTAATGGATTTTTCAAAAATTAAAATAGCCTATGTTACGCTTTAGACCTTCAGCTATCTTCCAGTGAAAGTCCCATCAAAATCGGTCCAGCCGTTTAGAATATTACGTCAGACAGACAAACAAAAATTGTTTAATTGCATTTTCGTTATAGGTATTCTGTATACTTGAATATGCATTGAGTAAAAAAATGTTATTTTGAAATCACAAACGGACACTTCAATTTCATTTATTTGTATAGATATGAAAATGGGCAAATAAAATGTAATTAGCATTTTCACGCTTGTTTTTACGGTATCGCAATCTAATCCATCTGACAACACGACACATAAACATAATGCCGCATAAATGTGATAAAAGTCAGTTAAAAGTATACGTTTAAAGCTTGTAGTGAAAATGAAAGTGACATGGGGTTCTTCAAAAAAACTGTAAAAAGAGCTCTCTTTCAAAGCCGGCGATGCATTGGCGATTCCTCTGGTGTTGCAAATGTCCATAGGCGGCGG
>DWPV01007301.1:0-10795 GCA_018251915.1 Urbanus proteus proteus
AGGACCCTCGGATTAGCGGTCCGGTGTGTTAACCATTGCGCCATTCGGGTTGTCAGGGTTGCAACCATGCCTCTCCTGAGAACCAAGATATTCCTCGTGGTCCAATATTGATGGCACCACCGCTATTTTCAGAAGTAGCAATGCATTTCCTTCTTCAAGATCAAATAGTACTCACATCTTAAAAACAAATTCAATTGCACTAACTGCTTATTTCCTACTGGAATTTCATATAAGCTGCATGCCTGCTTCATACAGATTATAAGATCTATAAACAGTAACAGTGACAAGCGTGTGTTTACAAACGGGTCAGTGTGTGTGCGGAATGCGTGCACGAAGGCCGACTGGTGGCGGCTATGGGACCGCCGCTTTCTACTGATTACTGGACTTTTTACGCTTTTCTATAAATAACCTAGCTGAGAATGTCCATCAACACATATAGAGCCAATTTAATCTTCTGTAAGCTGTAAGTTAGCAAGGGCTATTGTGGTTGATACTTTTAGGGATGAGATCGCAGTTGCGCTTCTGACTCCTGAATAAGTTATTGCCCCGTATGAAAGTCGTACTTGAACTGAACTTCATGCTATGTAAATATTTCGGTGTCTTTGCAAGTTAGTTGCCTGACTGTTAGTGTCCTGTAACAATAATGGGCAAAAAGGGTGTATGAATACCTTCTGTCCTATTTATGAAAATTATAATATTCACACATATTTGCGGTTAATGTTTACTGCCGGTGTTATTCTGGGCCTTTTCCCACTATTAAAAAAGTTCTGAAGTTACCGTTTATATGAGTATTATTGTTTACTATATTTTTCTACTTAGGTATCATTTTTTTTTGTCAGAAATAACTCAGCCGTCTAGAAATCGTTTGACCTACAAGCTAAACGGTCAAAGTTGTTCCGTTATTATTACCCGGATTCTAAACAAAGAAAAAACTATAATCAGTACATGGATGAAATTGAGCAAGGAGCTATTGGGCCGGATCTCCGGCTCGCAACATTGTAGCTGTCCTACAGTTTTTACTATTTGTACCTATGCGTGTATCTTTGTACCTATCTGTACCTGTTTGTACCTAATTCTACAAAGTTGCACTGCAATATCTGTAAGATATCGGAATAGTTGCCATTTCCTGTGTGTACCTATTTGTACCTGGGCGTGTACCCATTTGTACTTAAGCGATACGAATAAATAGAACTGTCCAAGATTTCAAATAGTTAAAGTTTTCTATTTCATTATGTGCAAATACAATATAAATAATTTAAATTGGGTTAAAAACTATTAAACAAAGGTACATACATAAAAAAGGTTTCCTCGCAAAAAAGTGAAGTGACCCATACAAGTGTGGCGCTAATTAATGATTGCTTTTTTACAACAGAAATATACAATAATATAATCTACATCTCTTTTATTGTAAAGAATGATTATGTCAAACGGTTTAAGCGCTATTGTAATAATATTATCGAAGCTGTTATAATTCCATCGTATCCATAGGGTATTTCCTCTTACAGAAAATCCATGCACAATTATGTCAATCAAAATCACCGGTAATCGGATTACACTACTTATTGCAAGTGTAACACGAAATAGGTCATCGTCGCTGATTACAAATACGAAGTCGCTTCGCTGATTCATCGAATAGATGCAGTCTTCGTCATCAGTTCTAACGGTAGGGTTAGCAATGGATTACATAAGCTATTATTTAAAGCAATCTCCTTAATATAAGGTCGAACCTTCCATCATGGAGATTGATTTACAAGCCACGATTAAGACGGTATAATAAATATAATTAAGTATTAAAGTTATTCATTTATACAAACGTATTTAACTTTTACGTTTTTATGAATCGAAAATAGCAAATAAGTTCAATTGATCATCTGTAATGGACTCACACATGGATTACTTACCTTACCATTTAAACTCAATTGTATTTCACATTAGATTAAAGTTATAAAATAAAAGTTGTGGCAATAGAGACAGTCTTTAAATTTCTTACGGCCTAATATTTCCATTACCTAATCTAGTAAACTCTGCAATCAAACGAAACGTTATAGATTTCATTACATACAACTCTAATTAACATATTTTACACATTACTATACTTACTTAAGCGCAAGAGTGCAAACATAATCAGGTCTGACCACTTATCAGGTGTTTACAATAAAACGAAAAATCTGGTCAGCCCTGACCAAGGTAGGGATGGCGATCTGAAATCAATTAATCGAAGAATCGATTTTTCGGTCCAATAAAATCGATCTTATAAATATAAGCCTAGTACTGGATCGACTCAGTGAGTCGTTATTTCTTCCTTGAAAATCGAAATTTGATTTTTTTTGTCGTCAAAATATGTTTTCGGGGTTAAGGAACTTTTTTTCGACGCCAAATTCTTTTATAGGCTGATGAAAGAAAAAAAACAATCTTTGAAAACTCGATTTTCTGAAAATCGATTCTTCAGCTTACGATTCGAATTGATTTAAAAATCGATATTTTACGAATTAAGAATCGCCATCCCTAACCAGAGGGCGCGGCGTGTGAAAGTAGAGATCTATTGTCCTTCGACAATGCTGTAACTGGATCACAGTGAAAGTTGGCTGTCGGTTTGATCGATCGCTCAAGCGAACCGAAATTAGATTAAGCCTCATTATGCGTGCGATGTGTAGCTTCAAACTGTTATACTCGTAAGTGGTCTATAGTACGACATTCAGTACGTACTTGGGCTTAGCCCATATGTTAAGATATAGTAAGTAAGCTTGTATGTGCCACTTCTTGAATAGCACCATAAGGTACTTCTCTGGCCATGAATATTATAGGAGGCGTCTAAATCTAAAGGATAAGAGCTACGAGATGAACAACGGCGTCTTCCTGTGTCATATCAACACTCACTGCGGCCACCAACACGTAATCCTGGCGCAGCGATTATTTGTATAATAAACCCCATTAGTACATCTGAATGGATAAAGAATGGATAGAAATTTGCATAACACCAAGTATTCCATGTTTTCTTCCACTCGTCTGGTGTATTTCCTCATATCAAGAGTGTAGGACCTAAGCTTAAAGATTATAATTTGTGAGTAAATTCAGTGTTCTCGTACATTCTCGTTATTTTTATCATTAGCAGTAAAAAACAAGAATCCTATTGAAACATTTACCAGCAAATTACGTAACACATTCACTTGTTGCTAATCACAAGACATACATTGCGTGTTTTCTTATTATCTTATTGAATGTTAGCTACCGATATAATGAATCATCTTTCTTTTGCAGGTAAGTTCCTGACTCATGGATTTTCGCTGATAAGGGACAGTGAGTTATCATCAAGTTTGCTTTGAATTTTATTATCTGACAATGACTGCTCTTGCAACATCGTACTTAAGTGTTTACAAGTAAACAAATGAGGAGGAAATTATCTCATGTCAAGTGGTTCACGCAAGACGAATATTTGCAATCAATTTTTAATAGATTCGTTTTTCAATATTCTTTAGTAGGCATATATTAACGCTTAGAAAGTTGTTTTGTTAATTAAGAACTTTTCTTTTATTTCGTTGCGCCTTCAGAAGTTGCATGATATTGTTAAGGGATTTATTTAAGTAAATTTTATACTTTGGAGGATAAGCAATGCCGCGAGTTATTATTGCATATAGTTATTAAATTAATAGGGGCTAATCCGTACCTTTCTACAACCATTAGCATTGTAGAAAAATAATTAATATCTACATTTTAAACCTCCTCCATTTATGGTAATAGACTAAGAGATAAGGCCCAACCCACGTTACATAGTTTAAGGGTCATATCTAAAAAACTTTAACATACAATTGTGAACCAAAGTAGAACAACATTCGACAATTCGTTTTACAGTTAGTTTGCCCGATCAATAGTTTACTGTTAAACATTATCACGATTTATTCGGTACATTTTCATACGTTTTTAGTTCAGTTTTTTTAATCCGAATTCTTTCCCTTCGTTGTATAATCCATTGTACCTCCATTGTTATAGGTACCTATATTTTTATTGACGATTTCGCGCAATTTATAGTGTTAACAGTTTTTTTACTATACTTATTGTTGAATATTAAATCAATTTTAAAATACTTACTGTATCCCACCTAATTTTATTTATTTGTATAGATGACGGTATCCTTTGGAATAATCTACAATGATGATTCAATTTCTTATTGACTCATGACAAAATACAAAAACTGTTTGACTGGAGTTCAAACATCATATATTTTACTACTATGCATACTAATCGACTAGAAGTTCAAGCGATGGATTAAAAAACAATGAGTGAGCCACAAAAACTTGTTTTGCTCTCAAACCAGAGATAAGGCGGTGCGCTACCGTTCTTACGTTGAATATTCATTATTATACGCATTATCTTTTACAAGTAACTGTTATAGTAGAAGTGTTTAATATAATTTCTCGGATCTGAAACTGATCATTTTTATGACCACGTAGTCATAAAGGGACCATTTGACATAGTGGTCATCGTGTTTTTTTTTAAATTGTAAAGGATCATGAGTTCGATCTTCGATGATTTTTTAAGTACGCTATCCCTAACCCTATCTTAAAACATAAAGTTATGATTTTGTAATTCAACAATATAAAAAAAAATACATTTTTAGTCTATCCAAAAACTATTTTACGTCTCATTAATAATAATTCCTTAACTATAAAAAATATGGTATCGTAATTAAATAGTAAAGTATTAACAAATATGCCTAGATTATAATATTATCAATACCTACACCTACATATATCGACCATACTAAAAATACATTTTCCTGTTCGGCCTTTACAGCCAGGATAAAATAACGCTACACGCCTTAATCAAAGGGAATGCAGATATTATTTGATCCGTGTCTATATTAAGATACCGGTTACCAGTTTGCTTTCACAGCAGCCATTGAAAAAGTCGTATCACTGTTTATAGCTCGAGAAGGCGAAGGCCACAGCTTACCATGTCCATAGTTTTAAGGTTTTGTTTAAATCTATACAAATAAATAAAATTGAAGTGTCGGTTTGTGATTTCTAAATAACATTTATTTACTTAACGCAGATGAAAGTATACACACGATAACTATAGCGAAAATGCAATTTAAAATAATTTTGTCTGTCTGTCTGTCTATCTGTCTGTTTGGTTGAGCTAATCTTCTAAATGGCTGGACTGATTTTGACGGGACTTTCACGGGCAGATAGCTGAAGGTCTAAGGCGTAACATAAGCCATTTAAAAAATCCATTAAATCCGTCTTTTAATAAACAATGTCTATCAATACTGTTTATTAAAACTAATGATGTTTTAACAATGTGAAGCATAGACAACAAGTTGTAGACAAAAATTAATAACATGTCTAAACATAAAAGGGCATCTAAAGTTTAAGGTTCTTAAATGTCTCGTCACGTACTTAAATCTACACTAGAAAGCTAAGTAGATATTTACTGAAGGCTAGACTTTTAGCTCTTATTTTAGGTCTTCGTCATGGATGATAAATGATGTCTTTTCTTAGACAAGTGTCTACAGTACAGTATTACTTTGAAAGTAAATAAAGTATTTGCTGTCAGAAAAATACGTTCTTATGACTATATTTTACGTTACTTTCGAATATGAAGTCAAATGCACGCTTAGCTCGTGAAATATTTTCAAAAGCGGTAAAAAATTTCAATCTTACTAGTCACACATTTACAAATGTCTAATACCTAATAGTAAGCCTTTCATTAAGACCTATTAATAAATAAACCTTAAATTATCTTAATTTTGTCGCAATTTGGTCGCTGTCGTAATCACAGGCCTTAGTAGGGTTCGTAGAACCAGAATATTAATGATATACACAGAGCTAATATTGTTTAATATGTCCCCATTTATAAATAAAATTAAGGATGTCATTTGGTATACCTATCAGCCGTATAATTTCATAATGATTGTTTCTTTTTTGACAAATACTGTAGGTATTTGTCAAAAAAGAAACAATATACACACAGACGAACATAGAACCTTCTCCTTTTCGAAATCTGTTAAATAGTTTAATTGCTGGTTAATGTTACAAGTTATTATAATTAAGTCCTCATTAGCGTCACTGTTTAGCTTTTTCATATCCCTGTGCTAAGTGAAAAGACACCTTGAAAGCAGTAGAAAGCATTGCAAAGTATGGTGAGATGTGTCTGACGTCCCGTTGGACACGAATACCATCACTGACAGAGACAGCTGCAAATTGTAAAGTGACAGACAAGGACGGAGTGACCAGTGTACTGTCGGTCTATGAATCTCTATGGAATGTGACTATTAGCTGATTATTTCATTAACGCACCGCCGACACTGATTGCAATATTTATTGTATGACTAGCGACGCGGAGCAATTCCTGCGGTATTATTTTACAATAATATTTTCCTATGTATATTCAAGATTTTGTATTAAATTATTTTGAACATATCCTAAATAAGAGACTTATATAGTAACTTGATGTACCTGCGGTTTCACCCTTGTATAAGCTAACCTACAGGAACCGTATACTTTTTTCAGGATTAAAAGTACAATATGTGCTATTCGAGACTATAATCTGACTATGTCAAGTGCCAAGTGTTATTCAGCCATGATTGAATAACGAACAAGAAATCCAATCAATTTCGTATTTACTAAAATGAATATTATTAAATTTAGACACCCTCTATATCCCGTTCGGATAAAATAAATTACCTCTAATAGGTAACTTGCGTCAAAATGTTATCACAAAACAATGCTATTGGGCTGTCAAAATAATACCAGAATAAGATATGAGCCCGCATAGTGCAGCATAGCCCTTGGCTGTTGTCGATTGCAGTTATCCGCTGGATTACACAATATTGCGACTGTTCTTGACAAGTGTACTGAATACATGGTGTTGTATTTCAATAAAATTGTAAACTTAAATCTAGGGAAAAATCAATTGTTTTATAGGAATAGTTTTGCTTACAATCTATCCACCTTTTCTACTGTTTCTTTCCTAAAGACATCAGGCGGGGAAGTTTTTGGTTTGTTAAAATCAAATAAATCATGGCTTCTGTGCTGATTGTCCGGCAAGTTGTCTCAATTATTGTTTCATTAGTACTTCCAACTCACACTACTTAAAAATACTAAAATATTATTATTACGCCAGAACACCCTGTATACAGCTCATACATACAAGTGGTTCAACAAACAATACTTCAGATTTATCGAGTCGATATTTAATATTGGGTTGCTATGGTTTTGAAATCGATGCAATTTTTTAAACGCACAAGTAGGTCGTGCGTGTAAACCTCCTTGTTTACCTTTAAAACTTGTTTACTTTCAATTGTAAACGAAGAAGTATATTTTGATATCTTAATACAATTAAGTTTAATATTGTTATGGTTATGTATGGAATTGAAGCTTTTAATTTTCTAACCGTTAATATCAATCCAAATTTTAAGGTACCTACTAATAAATTGTGTTGTATTTTTCAATCGCAACAAAGTACTTTCTGTAATACGGTAGGTCACAAAATATAACTACTTACTTGAGGGACTATAATCTCTATTAATATTATTTTGTATGTATTTTTATGATAGCTACCTATGAAAACACAGTGAGACACGATAATCCTTAATTAAAACAATCCTATCATACAAAACATATAGGTATAAGGTATAAAATATATAAATGTAACCTTATACTTCCACTGTATTACTTACTAGTTCAACCAATACATTTAGTAATTGGGCATGCAAATTGCTCGCAATAAATAAGCGTCAATATATTCAATGTTGCTTCAATTAATTGTCTTGGTAATGAGCGATTATAATCAAGTTAGCTGACAAGAATACTGATGGCACGCGATTGATCATTCCAACTGATCGGGTCGATTGTAATTTAATGGAATTAGGGTGGGTACACACGGGATGGTTGCACGTTTTTGGACATATTCGATTAAAACGCACAATCACAGGAGTCCATACGCAAAAAAAATGACTGCTATTTTCATTCGTCAATAAGTCAGTCAATTACCTTTACTGCAAGCCTTTTATGTCCCACTGCTGGGCACGAGTCTTCTCTCACAACTGAGAGAGGCTTGGAGCATGCTCCACCACGCTGCTCCAATGCGTCCAATGGGAACCTATACCTTTACGAGCATATTAATATTAAAACCGAGTATTCGGTTAAAAAAAAACAGTCTATTTCGTCGTGTTAATAAGACTGTGTAATACAATACGTCATTGCTAACCGAATACGTCAGTCAAAGCTTACGTATTTCGTTTTGCTTAAAAACCTGATGAGTATTGTGATCGTATTTAGCGTAGTACGATCATGTGCAGTACAAATATCGTGCAAATTAAGCACAAAGTATGCATCACTGTTTATGCTATACTAACTTTTGCCCGCGGTTTCGCACGCGTTAAATTACATATTCCTTCCAAACAAACAACAAACCTTCCTCTTCAATCACTCTATTAAAAAAACCGCATCAAAACCCGTTGCGTAGTTTTAAAGATTTAAGCCATAGGGATGTAGACAGAGAAAGCAACTTTGTTTTATACTACGTATTGAAGATTCGTCCTGCACAAAACGTGCAGTATAAAGGTGTGAACCCAGCGTTATGGGTCAGTTTCTAATGCTAATACTACTTGGAACTTGGTGTTACGTTTTAGGCATGTTGGAATTCGAAACTAATGCTTTCTCACGGCCCTTACATTGGGACAATCACGTAGACTCTACGAAGCTCAGTGAATGTGAAATATGCCGATAGTTTTAGCTTCCAGGACAAGAAACACGATGGAGAAAATAAATGTCCTTGAGAAACTTGTAAAGATTACCTTAGTTCTGACATAATAAGTATAAATAGAGTATGCTTATTTGAAATACAAAAGGTCGTAAACAAGCGAGTGATAATTTAACACAGACAGTTCTTACTATCAAGTCAAGCATAGTTAATATTTAAATGCAAGTGTATTGCAAATCGCGTAATCAAGCGAAATTAAAGTATTACTTTTAAATCTATTTGACTAAGGTTTTTAGAAAATTTTTTCGTTCATCATAGACTACGTTTTATCCTTAAAATATTTGAGTAAACAAAACCTAAGGACTTAGCATCTCTCCCTATAATTATATTGTCATAAAATCGGCTTAAACTTCTCAGAAAAAACGTTTTCTACGAAGTAAACTTCAAGATTTAATCTAATCGAATAGAATGACGTTAAGCTTTTTTCGGCCGACTGAAACCGATTTCATATCGATAAGTATAGGGAGTCCCTTAGTAGCATCGCTTGCGAATTCACACTTGTATCGTCAAATACCCTGTAAGTATTGTCATGTTCAAATATAGCTTACGTTATCACAGTAGTAAACATCTATTGGGTGCAATTGGCGCAATGTCATCACTGGTGTCAATCTGGGCCAGTGGGTATGTACTGCGTTGGGTACAGTGCTCCACACAACTCATGACCAGATCCAGAAAAATGCACACCAATGTCCTCCATAACGCATGCACTAAAGGGTCAATATCCCGTGCAGTGTATGTTAGATACGGTACATTGTACACTAGTGGCATATGCGTTATCTATGCACACACGTCGAAACGGGGCCGACATGATAATTGAGCAATTACATTCCTTGCAACATACTTTCCACTTGCTTTGGTTGAAGCTTGTCGCAAAGATTGTAGTGATCGATATTTGGTAACAACATCTTAATTGTATGTATTAATTATTGTATATTAAAGATTACACGAATTTTAGGTATCATGGACCAGCCTTTCACTTAGTGCAGCTTTTTCCAGTTTTACCGAGAGCCTTAAAAATATAGATGTCAAAAGTAGTTTATATTACTTCCTAAAAACTCCTTTATCTTTGCGTGAAAGTTCCATCAAAATCTGTTTATATTTTTAAGTATAAAACGCACAGATGTTCTCAATAGGCAAATACATAAATTATTACGATGATACTCATTTGATATTGACACTGATGCTATTACTGATAATATACTACGTTCAATCACATCGATATCAAACACGTGGGCAGTTGAAAGATCATTACACTCTTTACGTAAATAAACAGCAAATAAAACGCAGTACATATGCCATGTGCTCGAGGTAAGCTATTCTGAGTCTAATGTATCTAGGAATAGCAATGACTGAAGTGTGTGATCTGAAACCATACAATGTTTATATGTTTACATCTCATACGTTGAGTATGTTTTTGATGCGATTGTCTTTCCTTTCGAAAATCACTTCTATAAAAACTTTTTTTTTACGTTGTATGACTAAAATTTTTGAAGTATTTGAGTCGATGGATTAATTGGAAACTTTTATACAACGTTGGATTTCGTTTTATTAAACATGCAGTCCATCTGATGATATGTGGACACTTAGTTTATGCAAGTACTTATGTCTTATGTATATACGATAGGTACTTCCCTTACAAACACGAAATTATAAAAGTAATTTAAAGAAAAACAGTAATAGTTCTTCAGTAATTCATATGAAAAAAATCTTTTAAATCTTCCGACTTTTCGTAATAACATGCTTTGAAAATTCACTATCATTGGCATTACTGGTACAAAAAATACGTGCCTAGGCACGTATATCTAGATATTGCCATAGTTGTTTATTATGTTATAGCTATGCTAGCTTGATCGATTAGGTCCTGAATTTATATTCAGAGAGAGGACCCGTGTCCTACAGTGGGACACTAATAAAGTAATAAATTAAATACGAATAGGTTTTTACGATAACGTAATAAAAGCATCAATGTAGGTATAAGTACATACACTACAAAATTCTTCTGTAGAAATATATTTATATTTTATTGCATAAT
>DWPV01007302.1:0-10794 GCA_018251915.1 Urbanus proteus proteus
ATGGTTAACACGCCGGACCGCTAATCCGAGGGTCCTGGGTTCGATTCCCAGCGAGGCGGAAATTTGAATGACGAGTCTAAATTTCCGTTCTTGGTCTGGGTGTGTGTCTTTGTCTTGTGTGTTGTCCATGGCACCAACGACATAGGGAATCCTAGTGTGGGGCTATGAGTGTGAAGCGTTATTATAAACCTAAATATAATACCGATATAAACTATCCAGTTAACCAACAAGTACAACAAAACTTCATCAAAATCGGACAATTCGTTGTATTTTAATGCAAAAAATTGAATCGGCACAAAAAATGATCTAACTATTGAAAATAACAATTTAGGTAATACATTTACAACAGCATTAATAACCTAATGCTTAATCCCTTCGGATTTCTCGCCAGTGGTCTGGTGTTCAAATCCCTCAGATCTTTCAAAGTTATTAGAAATTCATTATTTCAGGACAATGACCATATATGCTATTTACGTTATACATACACATACCTATTACGTGTGGATATGTGATACGCAATTCGGCATAACCGTATTTCTCTATCAACAATAACAAAGTTGCAGTTTGATTAGAAATTGACACACAAATCATGAGGTTGCATATCGTACTATCTTTGTATACTTAAATAGGCTTTAAATAAATACAAAACAAAACAATTCAGTACTATTTTCTCTTTTGTTTCATAAAATATTTTGATTATTATTAATGAGCCGTACATATTGTTGTGAAAAAAATGGTTAAGAAGTGACGACGTATGTACTTAGTACCTGTTCAATTTATGAGATACCAATGTTCTCTTTGCCTTTGATGTAAAAATGACATCATTAATAACATCGACTGATCCTCATAATCATAACGATTTTTTTATTGATATAATTTGTCATATGCCTTTTACTATAATAAGTCAATGCTTTTACGTACAAATGACATCACTAATATATCTGAGGCAAATAAAACGTCGTCTGGAACTAGAATTAAATTTTATTACACCATAAATAAAATATAACGTATCTGCAATGAGTAATAATTGATCTGCATTAATTGCATTGATAGTAATGAGATTAACACATCATAGAATATAAGTACGTACGTCACAACTCATAACGTAAATAATAAATTTGGTAATGATTTATTTGATATATTTTAATTGGATTTGATTAATATTATAAATAATGATAACAAGCCTTAATGGCGAAATAAAAAATCCTTACGAAAACAACTCTCTTTCAAAAGTTCTGTAAAAAAATCTCAAGGGTATGGTCCTTATTTAATTGGCACAAAAACAAAATAATTCGTAGGCTTCGTAGCTCGTACAAAATAAAAAATGGCACGGTATTAGCATCGTTTTTTGAAAAAATCTAAAAAATGATACTTAGCAATAGAAAATTTACATCTTAATCAAATCTTAATATTATGTATTTAAAAAATATTTTCACGTTCGTAGAGTCGTACATAACCTATTATGGAATTATTCTCTACATCGGGTTGATTATAACTTCATTGGACCACTATTTAATACCATACGTAGTAATATAACAAATCTTCCGAACGTCTCTATGTAATGTGCCTTGCATATCCCGGGAAATACAAGAGTAAAGGCTAAATAATCCTATCCTAATTATTATAAATGCGAATGTCCGTTTGTTTGTCTGTGATGCCCTCACGCTTTAACTACTCAACTAATGGTGATGAAAGTTTGCATACCCATTGCCAGGGGTCCAGAAAAGGACATATAGTAACATTTATCCTGAAAAAATACTGCTCCCAGTGATATAAAGATAACTATCATTTCTACAACGTACATTTATACCTAAGGCCCTTTGGTATGAGTTTTTGCATTTGCATTGTACCTGAAACATACAATCTTAACTGGAATTATCTTAATGCATATTATTCTAAATGTGGATATGCACTTGTATATGTTCCTACACATTAACGCGAGCGAAGCCGCGGGAGAAAAACTAGTTAGTTAATAAAGCAGTTGTGAATAAATAAAGTATTAGGCCATAATCCAACGTAGACTTTACACATATTTAAGAACTCCCTTTTGCAAATCATTCAAACAAGTTTCTCCAGCTTTAAAAGCATATGATAAGCAATTAATTTCTAATACGCACATAACTTCGCAAAATTAGTAGTGTCAGCCTAGTCGTGTAGAACCCAAGTTAATAACATTAGATCATCACTTTTTTAAGTTTAGTTTAATTTATTATACATCCATAAGCCTCTTGAAGTCTACTGCTGGACATAGGATTCCCCTAATAGGGATATTTGTCACTAATCATGTGTGACATGCGTGTTGATGACCGCAATAGGTATTAATGTTTATCTAGTTAAACTTTAAAATGGTATATGGTTAAAGTCACCTAAAATACATCCAGAAGTAGGTCTTGCACCTGTTTCATATTATCTTATCGAGAGAAATAGAGTAGATTCCTACTTTTACAATATTTACGTGGCAAAATAACTTGATACTTTCATTATTATACCGTGATTATAACTTTGATATTTTTTGCATTAAGATATCACTAATGCTTAGTTAAATAAAAGTGAAAAAATATAATCAAGTTATATAGCGTTTAGTAAATAAGACACTAAAAGAATCTCTCAGAATAAATAGTGCATTATTTCACGATAGGATCTACTTTAATTATATTCAGTAAAACTACCTATTTTAAAAAGACTTTCCTAGATAATCAGACTTCTTAAATAAAAAAATATGCGCCTTGAATATTATTTTCCATTCTTTTTTAAGAAGCTTGCGATAAAAAAAATTAAAAGTAAATATTTTGTATACGTTATCCATATTAAAATATTAAAAACGTGTTTAAAAATATTATAGGATTTTTTTTTGGATTTTCATACATTAAATTTTCTATGCTCTATACTTAACTATAATATACATATATCAACGCTCACAATATGATTTAAAAAAGAGCAAACCTTGCACCTGACCATACACTTCGAATTCAACCGACGCCAACGTGTTAGCATCCATAGAGTCCTCCGCACCCATTTCAAACACAGAACACTCCCACAGACAATAGAAATTAAAAAAAACAATTTACAATATTTTTCTCGTTACGTTTGCGCGTTTGCGTAATTCTGATACATTAACGCGCCCTATCTGGCAGCGGACTGCCGCCCGCCCTAGTGCCAATGGCACAAGAGGCGTCCCAATTTACCGTTATTTACAACCATGTTATTTATATACTTACGTTCAAGTGGTTTTCGATTTACAATCGTAAAATCGACTAATGGATACAGAATTACGATTCATGTGATCTATCGATACTTAAGGCTAATGTACGATTGGCCAAATTGTTTACGCTTCGGTTCAAGAATTTTAATTGATTTCTTTTTATTTTGTAGAGTTCAATCAATGCATTTAAATAATTATTATGTAAAATTACATAAAGATGATAAAACTCATGGTTTCACTGTACTGTGGTGCGGCACTGTTGTCACACTTATTACTACAACATTGTAGTAGAACTTTATGTTCCTTTTTGTAGTTTTATATGTTCCCCTTACCACATCTATAGACTGGAATTTTAAGTTTGTTCTAAGGGGTACCATCATTATCTGGAATACTTGTTATGCTAATAACATTTAACGTTTTTCTCTACGAGTTTCGGCATAAGGCACATATCTGAACATGAAATTATGCAAATAATTGAAATTTTAAATGAAAAGTAAACATGAAATATGTAGAAAAGAAAGTGAAACAAAATAACAGATTGTAAAGCCAACGTTTATTTAACAATTCAAACATATTGAAATGCTTCAACTGTGAGTGCCTGTGCACTACAAAAGGACTCACAAAACTATTAGCATTGCTATAAAGTTACCAATTACGAAAAGGCCAGTGGTTATACCTACAACAATCATTTAAGGGGCTTGTCACACTGGTGGTTTGAAGCGACACACTGCTCAAGCGAGAACGGCTAAAGTTCCAGTCGTGAACTAATCCTATCAGCGGCTACAAAATCTTTTGAAGTTATCGATTTTTTTAAAGCAAAACACCTTACACTAAAACCCATTATATTTGTAACACGCATAACTAAATCATCATTATCAATCTGATCATAACAGATCATTGCTTAGAATTTTATTTAACATACCAAAAGGTTTGGATTCCTACTCTAGCATCCAGTGGTAGTTAAGCACCGTCACACCGATTTCCTTTATTTACAGCGATGTTAAGCGCTGTTAATAATTGTTTCTATAGTTTGGTAAGCAAAACATACTTATCCGAAGCGTTTCAACATAGTCTCCAGAGGTAATATTGTAGCAACGTTGATATGTATCATGTATCCGATGTCAGTGTTAGCTGGGGTTTTGATTAGCTGTGGCCTCTTACCACCAGATGGATTACACTCGAGGTGTTTTAACATAGACTTCTAGCTTCATAGACTTCATAGACTAGCAAGGGCCGCCTCAGGTAAAGCTCGAATTATCTGTGGTTGATTATAGAAGTCCGTGAGACAGAAGGACTGGCAGTAGCCACCTACCATCACGATTGCATGCTTATTTGCTACACATATAGGTATTATAAAAAGTGTAACAACCCTAATTAAAATCTTGTAAGCAATAACCCTTGCTCAACTTATGGCAAAGGTTTTATGAAAAATGTAACATCACTATATTTATAGTCCTGTAAAAATTTACCCCAGCTCAAAATATAGCAAACTCGCCGCCAGTGCGGCAAAAGGCTAAAAACTAAAAGGTGCAACGCACACAAACGAATTAAACGCGACCACGGCCGGACGCGGGCGTTCCAGGGGCGTGGAGTGGTCGGTTCCGTAGCAATTACAATTATATGATTGGCCACTGATTGGAAAATCGGCTTCCTAATCAAGTGTAGTGACGTTACCCGCTCAGGTGAAGGCGATTCCCGTTCGGTTAGGACGCTCGCAGATTATCTACTAATTATATACATACTTATTTTACCTATATATGTAGGAATATAGGGTTCTCGTATACCTATATCTTCTTAATACTTCTAATGATACTTCAAGTTTAAAAGGTGGTAAGACCCTTTGTGGTTAGATTATAGCAACACCATCGCCACACCTACTTCCGCCCTATACCGGCTGTGTTCAGTGCTGCTGCGATCGTTTGAAGAATAAATGAGACATATTTATTCGAGACGTTCCAACTCTGTTCCAACTTAGTCCTCAGGGATGGCAACGCATTTGTGATCTTATCTGGGGTTGATTATAGATGTCCACGGATGGTAGTTGGACCATTTACTATCAGGTGGACTATAAGCTCTATTCCATCATGTATAAAAAAAGAAAACTGAATTTTGTAGGTAAATATTTAAATTAACAAAATCGATTAAAATAAATTCTACTTTGATGTCTGTTTGTAGTTAAGGAACTCATCACCCTTTCCTATTTTACTCATAATTAAATGTTAAATTCCTATTGATACATACATATAAGAAAACCTAGGTACAATAACTTATTATTTTGCATTACATAACTATCTGATACAATGCAAACTATAGCATTTATACTTGATAGCATGAGCAAGTACAATCCGAGCAAGGTTTTAGTTAAAGTTTTAAAACTGAATCGCTTAATACACATTAAGATATACCCTTATTCTGAAGAGTCTCCTTTTGTTCTACATCCTCCAGTCAGCCCCTAACTGACCATTAACTCTGCCCGAACTGAGGCGCTGGTGCTCCTTGCTGAGGCCGCGAAGTCCTCTTCGCAGCAGCGAGGATGGACACCGGGGGGTTTTAGTACTATAAAAATCCCACATAACCCGGCATCGATATCGAGGCGTCGGGTACTTTTTGAAGGTTTCTCCTGGTTTCTCCCTCATCAAAAAAAAGGGCGCTCTTCTCGCTATGACGCTAAGATCGTCATATCAGCTATTACAAGCTTTTACTTTACTTTCCTTGTTCGTTTACACTGAATCTCCAATGAGAGACCTAATTCAAGTTGTTATCGAACCCCAGAATTCAATACAACATCCTCCTCAACATTCCCGCCATTAATTCATAAATTCCTTTTCTTTTTTTTGTAGTAGTAATTCTTTTTTATATGTTCTGAAAATATTATGCCAGACATCTTTTAGATGAAAGACTTTATACGCTTTTTAATTTATTTTGTTATTATTTCCGCGAATATTGATTGAGAACGAAATATGGGAACCATGAAAGCTTTCGCTGTATTAATCCAAGGCAAAAGATCTTACAAATACTTACAAGTGTATTTTTGTGGACTACTTTTTTGTTAAAATTGATCATTGGCTTACACCAATATTATTTTATAATAATGTGGATTTTTATATTCAAATGAAATCTCCTGTTTAATTTAAATAGTAATAACTCTATGCATTCTATCGTTCCATTTCCCATTTTGTTTGCTTGTATTTATACTGTAGGAGTTTTGAACATTATTTAAAAACGATACACGATTATACATATGGAAATATTATATGCGTCAATATATGGCTGATTTATATATATCATTTTTTATTTGAACAATATAAAATCTATTGTCAGAGGAGGTTTATAACAAGAACTGGCTGCATAGAAACGCCGAGAACGATTTGGTCTTGTAAAAGGAATAGAATGTCAATCGGCTATAATTTTCGCATCATGTCGAACCGTTGTCTGCCTATTTAATTTTTATTAATTTGATTTGTTATTGAGTTGAATTATTTTGTGGATATTTGATCTTTAGTAAAGGTTTCAGTTTGTACGATTTAGTTTTAATGACCTGAAATCCTGACAAATATATAAAACTATCTAAACTCAAATAAGAATTATACAGTGCGATTCCGAACGCAACAAGTCAAAGTCAAATATGACAAATCTTATGTCAGTGTTACATCACGTCAAACAAAGTACACAGTATTCAGTATAAAGATTATAATAATTTGTACCGTATTTCTTTGTTATAAGCGTCAATTTACTATATGATTACTGGAAGTCTACCAATAAATGGATATTGTTACAAAGAACGTTTTGTATTCGTATCTATTATCTTTACGTACCGGCTGATCGTTGTCACCGTAGCCGGGTCAATAGTGAAATAATTGTGCAAATTAGCTCATATTGTATCATCGCAGACTTCGTTCTACTAGCGGACAGAGTTAAAACTACGATTCATAGTTGACTTTTGGTTGAAAAAGACATTACTTTTGAAGTTTTATTTCATAATTCAACATAAAAACATGACTTGTAACAGTGGAGACTTAAAATTGGACTCAGCTGTGGAAAGCTGGCTGAAACATGATAAAGTAAGTGCTCTTTATTTGAAAACGTATCCATAACTTTATACTTTACTTTTTTTTAAATTAATAATAAGGTGAAAGATTTACGTATTTATCCTTACAATTCGGTTTGAAAACCATTCAGTTTGTGTGATATCATAACAGCACAAAGTTTTCCATGAATATACATACAAGGTAATACGGAAGGAATCGATTTTTGATAATCAATAGTATAAGGAATTCAGTAAAAAATTGTTGCAATAAAATTACTTCGAATTGTTGTTAACCTTGATCCAAGAAAATGATTGTAATTGAAAACTTTGACATGTTACGAGAAGTGTGATTGTGACTTATGTATATGTTCTGAAAATATTGTATGTTTCATGAATAAATTAAGAAAAATATTAAAAAAAGATGCTCATTTATAACTCACAAACTTTATTTACAGTATTTATATAAATGCCAAAAAAAATCTTACCCTCATTTTCCGCCCTCAATATAAATGGGCAGTTCACCCTTACATTGGATTATCAGGTGGACTTAGTGGATTGCATACTTATGAACTAATCCTGGTGTTGCCAACTGCAAAAGTCCCAAGTCGCTAAAGTTGCTAAACTGTATAAAGGTGTGAAGGAAAAAAAGGTCGTTTGATCCTAGTATATCAATTTCCTCACCGGGTTGTCAAAATTTGGTTGCAAAAATATAACAAAAAAAAGAACACTCACATATTAAAATCGATTAAAACCTGGCCTTTAAACTTCTGTTGCTGTTAAATATTTGTACTCCAAAACTCAGTAAATCCAGTATAACGGCAAAATATTTTCTTGGTCACTAAACACTATCAAAAGTCATTTCTAGCGACAAAGTCGCTAAATTGGCAACAATGACCAATTCAAATATAAAACAATAAAGAACAAGAATTTGGATAAATACACATACAAATACTTAAAAGATTATACTTCATCATTATCTGTATGTATAGAAGATAAAATGTACATAACAATGTTGTTTAACTACACTTGTTACGCAATACTTCTAATGAAGCTCGGAGTTATCTATGTTATTAGTATTTACTGTAGGTACTTATTGCATATCACAAGTTAATAAATTGACCTATCACAAGGTTTTGTTGTTATACAACCTATAAGTTGTACCTTATAGTTATAACTATCTGTCATGGGCAAATATGAAGGGAGGGACGAGGGGACCGGACCTCCACCCTTAGGACAAGCCACATAAAAAATTATTTAAATAATAGGACTGTTTTGTCAACCAATTTTAGAATCCATTTAGTCTAGCTCCAATCTTCCACATCAGAAAACATTTCATAAACTAATAATTTTTTTTTCGCTGATTAGCACTGTTGAGTTCCTTCTTACCAAAGTTTTAGCTACGCTTCAGTCTCGAGAATCTAATAGATAATTTTAAATTTACATTTTCACAACTACAAACTTTCTCATTTACATTTCTCAGTATTCATTAATTATGTACACAATATTCGTTCATTGCAACTGGGTAGAAATATCACCAGTAAATAAATTAAAATCGCGTATCGTGAGTACCCATTACATATTTAAATGTATACAATTAATACTTAATTGCTTTAACAGAACCCATTGACACGGCAAGAGGTAATCGAGGACATACAAAATTCGCGATGGGAGAAGTTACGCTCGACGATGTTGAAGCGGCAGAAGTTCGGCACAGCCGGGCTGCGCGGGCGCATGGGTGCTGGTTACATGTGTATGAACGATGTGGTCGTACTGCAAACTGCACAGGTAACGATTTTTTCCACCCTATTCACATTCAACCCATTTCTGTACCATTATTGGGCACTGGTCTCCTCTTAGAGTGATTAGGGAGTAGGGTTTGGTTCATAGTTCACTATGTTAACCAAGTATAAAATTCACCTTTATTTTTTACCTACCACTTTTTTAAAAAATCAGTTTAACTTCTCACCATTATTACAACTATTTCAGATATTTCTGTTATATCATCTGCGTTAAAGCATCTGTTACCTATCTGAGTTTAATTACAGATGTCTATGGGCGACAATTCCTACTTACCATCAAGTGAACTCTTTTACTGCTTCTGTTCCTTAAACAAAACGTTTCTACTTTAAAGCTATGACAAAAAATGAATCACGACAAATATCAGAAATGTCATCATCCGAAGAATCTCTTCGTCATCTGATGTTTATTATATTTTATCAGCTAGCAGCATTTGACCATGAACTTCTTTAAGTGATAACGTAATTCAATTTTAACGCATGACTGCCTCGAATATATTTCTTATTGCTATAACCATAGTATCATTGAAGGTCGTTTTTGTAAAAATAGAACGTGAATTCATTACAGTGACAATGTTAATTTCTCGTGCTGTCAACAATTGAGACTTCAACTTGCATATCGCATTGGTCTTATACCAGTCTAAAAGGTTCTGGGTTCGACTCCCAGTCCTCATACCAGTCTATTTCCTAGGTGACGGTTTGAAGTATTCAAACCCTGGTCACCCAAACCTTGGAATCAGAAATATGTATTACGTCTAGATGTCTGTATATTTTACTAGGACAAATGGTGGACAGGCAGACATATTTCTGTACAGTGAAGTACTTACATACGTAAATATTTAACAAAACTATCCTCAATTCCAGGGTTTATGTTCCTACATACAGAAGGTGGCGAATCAGGATCAACTCCACAACGGCATCGTTGTGGGATTTGATGGTCGTTATAATAGTAAAAGGTAGGTGCCTAGGTAATAGGTATCAAATTCAAATTCATAGTAAGTAAATATTTTTTTACTTAGTTTATAAACTCAATAGACACTTTTTGGCATTAATAAATGTGGAATCGATGTATGGACCCAACACATGAACATTTGCTGCTCTGCTACCCCTTTGAACTAAGTCGGAATGCCTGCTGCAATCCCTCTTAAAACCACTCTACAATTCTAAAACCATTCTACAATTACACAGAAAGTTCTAGACCGTAATTTAATTTAGGTACATCTTGTACCTAAATTAAATTACGGTCTTGATACAATTTTTAGATCCAATATAACATATTGAAAAACTGATCAAACAATTCCAGGGTCTGTTTTTTGTGTGTTATACAAATTAAGACCTTTAACAAAGTGAATGTCTCTAATACATAACAACTACAATATTCATAACAACAGACCTATGTAATACAAAAAATGAAGGCTTACATACAACCTTATTTTATGAATAAAAAACTCAAGCTTAGATACAAACTTATTTCATCAATAAATAACTCAGTGCTCGTACCTATTCAATGTCTGTTTTTCTGGCTTACAACATTAGCATTATGCACATTCATGTATCAAGTTCATTTTTGTTCTAATTTGTGATCAATTGCGGCAATGGCGACTTACATTTAAGTAAGGTAAAATAAAAGAGTATGTAGGTGCTCCTTTATTTTTTCTATTAAATGGAAGAACCATAGAGTTATTAAAGTTAACTAGCTGAACCCCGCGGTTTCATCCGCGTTTAAAAAGTCAAAAAGAATACATATTTAAACATGAAAGTCATCCCGC
>DWPV01007303.1:0-10794 GCA_018251915.1 Urbanus proteus proteus
AGGTAGATTACTCATCGCCTTGTATTTGAGTGAAGCCAAAAAAACTACGCTACTTTCATGTATTTATACGCACACACCTACACAAAACTAGCGTAGTTTCTTGTCAGTACCTTTGTTTATTTACCCTCACGTAATCACTTTTATAGCCCGACCATTTTAAAAATTGCTTCATTTTTTGTTAGGAATGATAGATACTTTATTTATCTGAGATTGCAATAGAGAAGTTTCCGCTAAAGCCTGTTGTCATGCGGTGTCAATTTTGGGCTCTCCCAATAAGACACCAATAAGAACGATGAAGCTAAGTATGGTAACGCTAAGTATTTCTTGTCTATGGTTTTATGTGAAATCAATAGGTATTACAGATAAAATATCTTTCTAATGTTGAAGGAAATTTCATAAAGAAACATATCACTTAGGTTTACAAAATCTTAATTTCTCATAGGACATACATATAAAAGTACATTGTCACTTAAAATGAGAAACTTAACAATTAATTATGACGTAGGGTAATACTTGTACATAATCATATGTTTATTTTTCTGAGTGTGTGTTTGTGTAAATTGGTGCGTGCGTGTGTGAGGTTGTGTAAGTGCGTGTGCGTGTGTCTGAATGTGTCTGAACATCCTAATACAATTCTTAAATTAATTATATCACTTTATGTGTGAATAAGAACTTGTTATTTACACAATGTTGCCATTAATAAGGTGTTAATATATACAAACAGAAGAACACCTGAACTACCAAATACATTGAAGTGTTGAGGAGTAGGTACTACACCTACTCAACACTTCAACTTGAGGAGTAGGTACTACACCTACTCAACACTTCAAGACTTCAACACTTCATTGTCCGAAGCGTCCTGTAAACAAGATGCATTGAAGCCAAGACGACGGGACAATAACCACGTTTCAAAGTGAAATTATGCATGCAGATACGTGACTGGGAATGAAATGGGCTTAGAATAATGAAATATTTTGTAAAAATGAAAACTTGGGCTTTCTGGATGGTACCTGCCGGTTTTGTAATTTTTTGGGATTTTACTGTACTGGTACGAGGTCTTGACTTAGACTGCTCGGCCATGCTGTTCCAGGGCTTAATTATATTAAAGGTGGTTTGATTATGTTAACTTTGATTTTTTTTACATCCACAAGGATTTCTTCATGTTTTCAAATGCTAGTGTGGACTGTCAATTAAAACTACTTAATTTAAAAGACCTTTCCCATTTGTACTAATGGATTGAAAGTGAACTTAATAACAGTACTAACTACTAACCTACTTAAAACCTTTAAACTAAAAACCTAACTAAATTAACTAAATAATTCCTTTTAGAAACACGAAACCATTACTTATAACGACGACCTGCATGGCGGAGCGGTTACCATACCGGTCTGCGCGCAGTGGGTCCCCGATTCGATTTCCGGCCAGACAGATAATCAGACAGAATGATAAGTTTAGATTTCTGTTCTGGGTCTGGGTGATCGTGTATTCGTCTTTGGGTGTCCATAGCACCCACGACACAGGAGTAAAGACCTCTTTTTAAAAAAGATAAAAAGAAAAAAATAACACCGTTTTAACTTAACATCCAGTTAGTACCTACTACAGTTAAGTAGGTACGTAGTTAATATAATTTCGTGACCAATTATGTACCAATATGGTATGAAATAATTGAAACATAGAAATATTATTACATAATACTATCATGTAAGTTTTAACTAATGTCGCTAATTACATTTTAACGTACGGCTTCATGTAAACACGCATAAGATTTAAAGTTGCTGATTAAATCAATTAAAAAACGTATAATGGTTCGTTGGCGCGATCGTAAAATCACGACGTAATATAAAATTCAGCACTAAAAGCTGTCGTAATTTTTAGTGCACTTGTGATATGATAATTAAGATGTTAATTATGATAATTGGCGGTACAAAGTGGCGCGGAGGCTGCGGCCACAACAATGCCACTCAGCCGCCGCCACAGTTATTTAAACAACCCACCAAAAGAATGGCCGATTCAAAACTCGTCGGCTGGCAACTGAAAAATGCATTCGGGAGACAAAAGCAGGCTATTACGGAGCTCAGGATTAGCCCTATTGACACTACGTTACCAATTAAAAAGGGAGGGGTGCTTTTTCGTCTCGGTTTTTTCAGCAGACGCTTTTTCAGGCCGCGGGCGTACCCCCCTCGTAACCCCCCATCGCTGTACAGAAAAATCAATAACGCAGCACTTTTTTCCGCACGTAAACCATGCACCGACACGAACGGCGCGCGCGTGTGTGTGGCACGCACACAGCGAAGCGCCGGGCTGCCACTGTTTTTTCCTTCGGCATTAAAATTTGCACACGACGTCGTGACGTTCCCGTTACGTGCCTTTGATTAGTCGGATGCACCTGAAAGGTTCACGCATGTGAGCCCAGTTGTTCTCATAATTTATATGATGAGCCGAAGCGTGCAGGCGACAGCGATCGCCATAACGCCGTTTAAATGCTTATGTAAGTTGTGTAGGTTGGATGAAACAACTTTAAACGTATCTTTATTCGTCAATAGCAATAGCAACTGGATAGCATAAAGTATCGACTATTTGCCGACTACCGTAACATTAAAAATGTTAAACGACAAATTGTGATTAGGGTATGTCTGTTACAATATTGTAGTTAGAAAAACATTTTCAAATGCATCAAATATTATATCGATATAAATATAAAGCAGACTGCTACCGCAGCATAATTTGTGTAAAACATCTTTCCTGCTCGGAGTAAGTATTATTTTCGCTCAGTAACCATTATAAAATGGAAACATAAAACAATACTGCCATTATACTTGGCTCGCAAAGGGTAGGTATAAGTATTTCATTGTACTAAAGAGAAACAATTTTAAAACATTCTATCACGAGGCTTTTGTTCAAATTCTCTTCGAGAGATCGCCATAACTCGTTCTCTTAAAAGGATTGCGGCGAGGAGCTGATTCTTAAGAAAATGAGTGCAGACGTCCTTATCTACGTAATAGGTATCGATAGCGAGTTTGGTGTGCGAATAACCGGCGACCTTGGGATTGGAACGGTCGCTTCCGCCTTCGAGGGCTCGCGTCTCAACAGACGGCGAAGCAACAAAAGCTTTTACAAATCCCACCGGAGTACCCTTCGTTCCCATTTGCATAGATTCCTAATGCCCGATGCGCGACAACCGCACATCACTAATTGCGAACGCAGACTAACGTAAAAAAGCATCACATCTAAAAAAGAACGCTTTGCACATTTTTATTTCGCATGGGCCGTGACTGAAGTGGTTCCGTCCCGCTTACACCGCATTGTTTCGCCGCACGGCCGCCGATCTCGTCATCACTCCATCTTTGTCTGCCGCGCACTTTTTTTGAATGTGCAAAAATATAAAAACGCCGATTCGGGCGGGGGTGGGCCGGCTGCACTTGTGTGCGTCGCGATAATGGTTGTTTTAGGGTTTTGCCCCGATCACGAGTCAATACGGTATAGGTATTTCAGCGCGGCATCGCAAAATGTCAGGTGTCAACAGGAAAGGCCTTTTCCTCTCTCAGTTAGCTAACGTCTTGCGAGTCGCGCATATTAATCAACGTTTACTGGCACTTTCGAAATAGTTACGACATTAATAAAAATGATACGATGATCCACCTACACGCACTAATGCATCCAAAACATCAATTCAGTTCAGAAATCACCGCATCTAAAAGAAAGTGCAACAGTAGAATGACACTTGCGAAAAAATAACAAACATAATCTGTTTTGGTGCACAGACAAAAAATTGGGCACCTTTCTCTCCTTTCACCCGTCTACAATTAGCGCTCTGTTAATCATGACATCATGAGGTAACAAGCTCTGGTTTTTGCTAACACACTAATTGAACATAACTCGATCAATCACTCGGCCGGCTACCGGGACCACTGCTATTAACGAAAGAAAAGAAAAGAGGTTTAAAAGAAGCTTAAGAGTGGTCTGAAACATCGCATCGTTACTTCATTTAAGAATAACCTAAATTGTAAATATATTATCTGTAAAATTGGTAAGGTATTATTTCATTTAAGATATAGTTTTAGTATAAAACTAGCTGATCCCAGCGGTTTCACCCGCGTTTAAAAAGTACAAAAGAATACATATTTGAACATAAATGTCATCCCGCTCTCCCGCGAAGGCGCCCGCATGCGCGTGAAGCGCGCGCTAATGGATTTTTCCAAAATTAAAGTATATGTACTATGTTACACCTTAGACCTTCAGCTATCTTCCAGTGAAAGCCCCATCAAAATCGGTCCAGCACCTTACCTCAGCCAGACAGACAGACCGACAGACATACAGACAAAAAAATTTTGTTGCATTTTCGTTATAGGTATCGTGTATACTTTCATATGCATTGAGTAAAAAAATGTAATTTTGAAATCACAAACAGACACTTCAATTTTATTTATTATTATAGATCAATGAAACGAAGGGTGCATTACTCGTATCCTTTCGCTGAACGCATGCAAATTTAATTCCTTGTCCAAAGTTTAACTTCCGCGTCTTACGCATGCCGCTCGTGTCTCTCATGAGTCTAGAATTAATTGCTTAAGCAAATTGAAATATTTTTGTAGACACAGAGTAGAAAACTTAAGGAAAAACACACACTAAGGATAATGTCAAACACTAGAGAACTTGAGTTTTTGACATAATTATAATGTAATTCGAAATCCTAAACGTTTAAACGCTTTCTACGTTCATAACCCCAGTATTTTCTTCTGTGTCGTGGACACATAAAGACGAATACAAAACACCCAGACCAGAGCAGAAATCTAAATTCATCATTCAGATCGGGAATCGAACCCGGTACCCACTGCACATCAGACCGCTCCGCCACCGGGGTCGTCTATCTAATATGAATGGATTTTGATTTGCTTGTTATTTTTGATGACGCCATAGAACGATTAAATCTACTGTGTGTACAAGTATACACACACATTTTTGATTATATTAATATCACGAACTCTGATCATGGCTACGCTCCAATAAATGTTCAAGTACGTATTTTTTATCTAAAATGTAAGTCGGAGAATTCACATTCTATTAAGAAGATGCCATCCCCGTCATTCTCGGACATCAGTTTTCAGTGTCCGTTACAATATTTCAATGAAAACACGAAGTTAGAACGCCTCAATTATGCAAATTTGCTCTACCACATCCGGTAGATGGCGGTAATGTCACTATTAAACTACAAACGCTAGTAATAACAGTACTTTTCCGCTCCTAGCGTCATCTATAACTCAATTTGTACCGTATCTAAACAATATAATTATTATCCTGGCCACCTGTTATAAAAACCGAGTATAGAGAAACTCCTCAAGAGTGTATCACTGACCTATCTCAAGAACGCGTCGGACTAGTTTTTACCCCGGCCTGAACTGGTCCGGGGGATATCTGTACCGTTTACTACATTTTATTTTTATTTGCAAGATGCCCGCGCGACTTCGCTGCGTTCAACCCTATAAACGGATTTTGTATTAACAAGCTCCAATATGTTCGTGGTAAGAAATAGCGATCATTCCTTGTAGAATGCTTCGTTTTTCAGCATGAGTCTCATGAAAATTGGTTCATACGCTTCTATGTTTTAATTGTAAAAGACGGGTAACAAATTTGAAAAAAAAAACAATTTAATGATTGCATTTTAACTTATGATTCTAACTAATAGTATAAATACTATTATTTATTGATGGTTAATAAAATAGTAATAAATTAACTTGTACTATGTAGTGTAGTCAATGTGTGTCCGAATAACCTCCAAGAATTGTATTTTTCCTTATTGTTTTTTTCTATATTTTTAAAATAAGTGTTTTTTAAATTAAAGATCGGCTCTTCAACCCTTAGAGACTGCATTACAAAATCTCTTTCTTAGTAGGTATTTACAGCATATAATGAACCGTATAATAAAGGTTAAATAAGTAGGTTTTGCGATGTTTACTCAGAAGTAAGTATCGTTTTGTTCTTAAACATGTTAAAAATAAAAGCAATTTAATTATCATCAAACATATTTACGTCACAGACTCTTCATCAAAATCTCAAACCCCTACTAGTGATTCGAGCGAATCCACGTTGGTATTAAAAATAAATATCATACGATAGCTGTTTTCTGATTTAAGCATAAACCATGCAACGTTCAAACCGGTTCTCCATGGATAAAAACTAGCGCTCGCAATGCGTTTCTTGAGATAGGTCATGAGCACATGAGCTCATGAGCACAATGTCTTCACACGGACGAGCACGGCTTGTCTGTTTACTGTCACTTTTTAATATAACCGACTTGGGATGAAGTTTGAATTCTTTGGGGTAGGGTATTTTTTATAAGAATGAAGTCAGAGAGCATGCAAGATGGTGTTACTGTCCATGGATATGCAAAACCATTTTTTTAAGTTATAGTACAGAGTTTTTTTTCTGAAATCAATCACGGATCCGTTGCTACTCCCGAGGAATAAGGCGGTTAATAATTTAAGGATACGTAGTCACTTTGCCTTATCTATCAAATCATAATACAACAACGCTTAAAACTAATAATGAAGATATTGGAAATTTCATTCTAATTCCATTTTGCAATGCCTCTTCACTTCACGCAACATCAACTCAAAGGATAAAACCAATGAATAAAACGTATTATTAACGTTGTTAAACATTCCTTTATCGCATTGTAAATAGATCCCATTCATATCGGTCTAACAGTCACAAGATTTTCTTCCCTCGATGTACAGAAAAAAGTTACCAACTTCCGGTCTCCGACGCCGACCTTACGCAGTATCGTTTTATTGCGATCGTGCCCTTGCCTCACTCTTTCTTACCTCATAACACAGTTTCTCTTGCCTTTTCTTTTTTCCAGTTTTTTCAAACCTTTTTCATTCCTTCTCGGTAGGTGTGTGCGAACTTTTCCCGCTTATAAAAAGAACGCTCGCAGAAGTTTCGGTCGCGTTCAGATTTAACGCATTTTAAACAGATAACAAATCGTGCAAGGAATACATTTTGACGGCATTCTTAATCTGTCGCATTGTTTACAAAACGTTGCAATTAAAATTTTGGACAATACTTTTGGAAATTTGGTACTTCCGCACTTATAACTATAGAAAAATACGAAATTACTTTTCTTCGACTTCCCACCAAAAAGAAACCGACGCATCGCCTTCGCGCTTAAATTATTAAAAATGGTGCACGCTTGTCCGTTAATTACCGGGCTGATTTTTTTAAAAATGTCTACATTTTCATTCATTGAAACTTAAGAAAAACCAGCATTTCATTAAATGTCTGTAAAAAAAGGATTTCTTTTGAGCATTATAATTACGGCTTCGTTAAACTCTATACTTTGCTGAGTAAAGTAAAAGGCTCTTTGAAAGGACGGTTTTAAAAATTGAAAATGGAGCTTAAAATACGTTTTCTAATTGACTTTCAGCGCAATAAAATCTTGAATGAACATTTCAAAGTATTAATATATAAAGCGGTTTTGTAATTAAATTTCGAAATTGAACATCAAGAGTCCCGGAACATCACTTCACATCACCACATATTGTGTAGATAATGAAGCAGCAAAAATTCTATGCCCTTATAACAATAATGTCCGATGTATTGAGGGTCCTTGTTGGAATTCTACTTTTATTACCTACGGTACAATGCCTGATTTTAAAGTTATCTGTGCTTAAGTACTTAAAAAAACAATTGGCTGGCCAGTTATTTGTTCGAATTTTAAACTGGATACATGATACATGACAGGAGGGGGCCCGCATGCCGCGTTATCTGTAACTACTCTAGCGGGGCGTCCAGTATAACGAGAGCTGTTAAACAAAGGCATCGGTTCCTTTTACGGTCTGTTTTGTGGGTGAATGGAGAGGGGTGGCGGGTCATTGTCGGTGGTGTTTGTGTATAAATGCACATTTTTGCATGGAGCTCCGCACGCGATGAAGCTCAGGCTCGCTCGGCTCTGCAGGCACGCACACATCGACACCCCCCTGTTTATTCTACACATATACAAGTATGGAAGACGAATGGACTGTATTGTAGAGCCGAAATTGAAAAAGGAATAAAAATTCTTTTACGTTCACTGCTCGCCTTTTATGTGGGTTTATTTGTATGAATTTTATTATCAAATTGATATTACGCAACCGACGTTTTGTCTTCAGTAGACGGTATTTTGTTCGTTATGCATTTTGGGTTTTCTGCGTTTTGTTTTAGATGTTAATCAAACGGATGCCTCGAATGCACGTTTTATTCTTACATAAAACATGCTATAACATAAATTGGAATAATAAGTAATTATTGAAATTGTCGACTACTTCTAGAGGCAAGACTTTTTATTAAATCAAATGAACATACGCGCTATTCCATTATATTGTAACTGCGTAGACAAGAAAGATGCGTAGAGCAGCTACATCCGTAGCACTATGTTCTAACGAAAGTGATATTCTTTACTTAGAACTGCACTTCATAGTGGTATTTAAAAAATAGTTGCCTATACTGTTCATTAATTGGTAACAAAAGTTTCTATAACTGTATTTGTTCTGTAGAAATTTTGGCTCCCTTTTGAAAATGCTGATCTTTAATATCTTAATTAGTACCTAAGTTTATTTTTATTTGTAACTGTTTTTAAGTGTTCTCCTGTTTCAATCAAAAAGTAGTTTCTGTAGAACTTACCGTAATTACTACAGGTTTTTTATGAAAAGGAAACTTGCATTATTTTAAATTTCGTCGGCTTAAATTCCTCATTAGTTATCGTTTTAGCAGTGTAGCCATCTGAAAATATCTTTTTTCGGTCTATCTTTTTTATTCCTCTTGACTTTTCCTCTTTACAAATCCTGGAACTAAAGCCCTGCGTTTATCTGCGATAGACTAAAAATATCTGCTTTTCCGCATCGCTTGATTAAGAGTCAAAGTGGTAGTTCAAAACATTTGCTTATCAAAAAATATTTTTGAAGTGTTGCGTCCTGCAATGTGACATCCACTTGAATTTAATTAAAGCACGGGGCCGCGCCACTTCAAACTAATAACTTTTTCTAGGTCCGCGCTTTTCATTTCAATAGATAACCATCATTAAACGTTTCAGGCACTTAATCGTCATTGCATATTTTGAAAAGAACCTGCTACCAGTCACTAATTAAGCTACGCCTTTATACCAGAACCTCTTAATTGTGGAAACCAGTGCATCTTTTTTGCCGTAAACGTCATTACAAGTTTAGGAGGGTGCTTAAAAATCCCACTAATTAGTGCGCGGTATAATGACGAAAAAGGTGAAATTCGGACGGAAATGAAACGACATCGCCGTATATGTAGTTAATAGGAAACAGTAATACCAATCGGGATGACTCGAAAAAATCACATCCCCGAAGCGGGGAGGCAGCCGGGGTGCAGTGGGGTGGGTCGGTAGTGTTTTTATTTTTATTTTTCGCGATTGGCGGATTGCAGCGAGAGTAATGATCGATGGAATTAACGTGCGCGGCAGTAGACATCGCCGGATTTGAATTTCGAATGGCGAGCAACGGACGCCGAAAAAAGTCTTAGTCCACGTTTTTCAGCTTTTTTCCGACGGCCAAAGCGAATTAGAATTCTTGGAGCTCGTTATTAGTTCCCGGTTCCGAGTATCGAATGTTTTGGTACGTTTCGAATATTTCATAGGTTTAAAAGGGATAGACAAGACCTATGTCGTCTGTCTGGGCTTGTTGCATGAGACGGGCGGTCTTTTCAATAAACTAAAAATTTAATCACTTCTGAAGAATTGAAAATTGTTCACAAAAGTGCAAAAAACTTGATATGATACTTTGTACCTACTGTATATGTATAAAAAAGTAAAAGGGTTTCAGCACTTACGGAAGACAGATAACGGATTTGATCGATGAACATATTCGTCGTAGATATTAGTAGCAACACAATAAGGTTCTTTACAATAAAGTCTGGGCAAGTCTGATTCAAAGATTTTTTAAAAAATACCATGTCCTAAAAGATACCGACGAAAAATAATAAAAGTTTCACAGATCTATCATACGCCTATCTATGAAACCGAAGCTAAACGTGTCTGATGTCCAGATAACTTCGTTAAAAATATTTAAAGGCATTCCGCTCAGTCAGCGCGCAGTGCATTCCTGGAAAACTGTATCCTAGCCCACCCTAGAACGCATAAATACCTATGAAATTCAAACGAAACCCGCTATCCATCCTCCATAAAACAACAAGTCATAAAAATATTTCGAACGCATAAAAATCTTTTCAGTTCCGTATTATTTTTTATTGCCCATGCACCCCTGTCCAGACTGATATTGAATAAGCTTTATATCGTATATATTTCGATCCTTTCGTTTACAAATTAAACACACCCCTGGCACATGAGCCTCCCTTGCACTACACAGCTATATGTAGTGCTCGAATGATTTATATACGCAGTACACATTTGGCATAATTGAAAAATGGCGCGCGGAGTTAATGGCGTAACATCGGACAACGGGCAAAGCAAATAATTCGTTCGGTGGCTGTCGTATGAATATGGATGTTGTGACACTTCTATAAATTTCACGCACAACACGACGCTGTAATGATAATGTACTGGATTTGAACGGAACAGACGCTGTGGCGGGAATTTTTTAATGCGTCCGAAATTAATTACGCGGCATCTCTGCAGATACTTATATTTGGATCAAGTGGTTTTTTATTCGTATTAGCTTATTTCAGGATACCTAGGTTGGTATCGTACAATGAAACAGTAGATCACGCAAAACCTAAGGGTCAAATGCAGTTATGAATCAATTTAATTAACTTCATTTAAATATATCGAATATGTAC
>DWPV01007304.1:0-10794 GCA_018251915.1 Urbanus proteus proteus
GACCAATGTGGGTAGCTCCACTCTTCTATAATAATCATAAATATACAATAAAATGTAGCTATAAAATATTTATATTGACAAGTTTATACACGTAGTTACACTGCGCAACTGAATAACACACTAATTTTCATAGCAATATTAAAGAGAACTAAATTTATGCTGCGAGCTAGTTAGCGATAAAAATAAATTGCATAACGTATCTCATCCCTAGTCTAGGTGTCAACGTCATATTAGACAACTGCCACCCGCACCATGCTACAGCGCACGGGCTATAATCGTCTTCGCACACAAGAATATGTCTTTGCTTTTTATACCGAAACATGTAAGCATATTTTTCTAATATTTCATCAACAAAGAATCAAAAATAATTGTCTGACAACAAAAACGTGGTTCATTTTATAATAATGAATTTCTCGTTTAGGTAGACAGGTTCAAGGATGTTACCATTAATCGTAAAACGTTTGACAATAACGACTTTGTTTATCATCAAGACAACTTTTGCCACAAAGCTCTTTGTTGTATAATTGATTGGTATGAAAGCAAAGACGCTTCAGTAACAAACTTAAACTGAATTATGTCTGATTTTCTGCTATGGCATAGTGCTATTTAACATTTGAATGCGGTTTTTGGAAAGCATTTTATCTTTTCTAAGTGGTAGAACGGGTATACCTAAATAGTTCGACCGAGGAACTACCGCCACACCAGTATGAAGCAAATCTTATGTTTTGTTGTGTTCCGGCTCGCAATGAGACGACCTTATTCGTCAAGAGTGGCAACGCATCTCACTTCAGATAAAACGTGTGTTATATGTAAAGGTGGTTATAGATGTCCATGAATGGCACTGGCCATATACCATCAGATATGTGGTCAATGCTATTCATGCAGTCTACATGATCTTTTGCTAATTCATTAAAAATCCGATCATACTATTGAGTACAACCCATTGGAGCATATTGATTATAATCGAATTTTTAATGGAATACAGGTTTAACGTTTAATTTACGATGTGGCTTTTGATCCGTTCACTTCGGTTAGCCCAGTTCAAAAAAGGTAATTTTGGACTTAAGCGGTTTTACCTTAATTAATAACTGTTTAGGTTAAATGAGGTGGAACGTTTCCAATAACCGCGATTAATTGTAGGTGGCAACAGGGTAACGATCTACTCGTTCCACACCGAAGACAACTTGACAAATTTCCGACCAACCAAACAAATGAAGCGGCGGCAGACTAAATCGACCACGAACATTACTTTGTTGCAGGTATTGTACTGTCCTAATGGCTTTACTTTGTTTGAACTTATGATTATAATTAATATTCGGATGTATTGTGTTTACTAATCAATTCTTGGTTCAATTCATCAGCCTTTAACAAAGGCAAAGATAATTTAAATTTCTTACAATATACATACTTATTGACTGAAGGACGTTGGACCATAGTTCAAAAAGGTCCTATTAAATTTCCTCGTTGAAATGTTGACCAAATTTTATCAATTACTTCATGCCTAACAACAGTTTACCACTTTTTAGTTCAGGTATATTATAAAATCTATTCTGTAATACATATTATAGATATTGTTTATTTTACATTTTGTCATTTATCCAGTAATAGATCTGACTATTTATTCTCAGGTCAATTGTACATATATTCAATACAAATTGTAATAAGTAGATACTAACGTTACTGTGCATTTTTTATTAAATAGTATCATAATATTTCCACTGTACTCAACTAAAAATCATAATCAAGTTATATTTTCACTTTTTCCATTTCTATCATTCACAAGTGGACAGAACAAAACTAACCGATCCCAATAAGTCACCTGGAAGTGTCATCAGCATATCTTCCACAAACAGGCGGAACAAAGCGAGCTGATCCCGATCAGCTGCCTGGAGGTGTCGCGCGACGGGCAGCTGGCGGCCAGCGGCTGCGCGCGCGGGCTCGTGCGCGTGTGGCAGCTGTCCACGCACCGCCTGCAGGCCACGCTCAGCGGACACATGGGACACATCACATGCGTCACGTTCTCGCCCAACAACCTGCTGGTGCTGAGCGGCTCGGAAGACAGGACGGTGGTGGTCTGGCAACTCGCTGATAACTCGCCGTCGTTGACTTATAAGGTACCGAAGTTTTTTTTTTTAGATATCCATAAACAGGCTGAAGCTAACTGAACCCAGTAACCTGCCTGAAAGTGTCAGCGGCTGCGCGCACAGCCTCCTATATCCTCGAGACCCGAACTTCCTTGTTCACCGCCGTTATGCAAATGCAGTAGTAGCTTATGAGAAACCTCAGGAGTAAGGACGTGCCAATGGTCCCAATGCCTGAGCAACGCTGAGTAAACTTATGAAAGATTTCACATGTGTTACACTCTCGCCTAATAAGTTGTTGATACTAAGCGGGATGGTAGTCTAGAAGTTAGTGGACATTATTATTATTTCAAAATGTACATTAAACTGCCCATATCAATATTCTATCACGTAGTTCTAATCATTTTACTTCGAGAAATAACAATTACGTAACATTTAAACTCAATTGATGCAAAATGAATCTTCTCAGAATAACCGCCAAGTATAACGGGAAAAGCTTTTAAGCGTACTATGGCAGGAAAATCTTTTCTACCGAGAAAATAAAATTTAGTTTGCGGAGATAATTAGCAATCTACAGCAATTTAATAAGACTTAGATCTTGTTGAAAAAAGCGTTTAAAATATTATAACACTTTAAGTAGCATTACTTCTTTATCATATTTTCGCATTTTAATGATTTTTTTCTAGAAATACGTGCATGTAACTAAATGAATAATGAGTTCAGAAAAATGTAAATTTAATACTTCTCTGAATTAATAAAAATAAAGGAGTATATTTATCAATAAAGAAGACGAAAGAAAATTTTCCATTCTCTAAAGTACATGTCTTCGAAATTAAATTAATGATCTTAAACCCTGTCGAGATGGCGTAGCAACAGGCGGTAAAATAATTTTTTCCACAAGTCATCTAAAAATCTTGAAGAATTATCATTTGCGTTACCTAATAAAACATAAAATTTTATTAAAATCTTTGTCACCGACCTTTTATTGTAATACTTCTGGTCAAATGTCACCTTTCAAAATGAAAACGTTACGGTTCATGGTGGATCAGGTTGACCAAGGTCGGATTACTCTCAGAGGTCATACGTTTCCTCCCAACAGTTTTTTTCCCTGTTTCAAAATCAGAGGTCCCGTAAGGTAGTATAAGAGATAGTATAAGAGGCCAAAATTCATACCATTACCATACCATAACAGGCTATCACAACTTCAAGGTTAAAATAGAACAACTTATACAAAAGAATAATTCGTCTCATGACCTTCAATAAACACTCATAGAACTATAAAACGTCTTATGGGTATAAAACTTTTTAAAGAGGGGATAAACGACTTCATAGACGTCTTACTTGAGCTATAAAACAAAAAACTTTTTTATGTGATTGGAGTCGCAAATGGGCCCTCATTTTATGTTTTATGGCCACTGAAGCTCATTAACATCTGTCACCATATCCAAATAGGATAGGAATTGAATGTAATGTTGATCGTAAATGCGTTAGTAATTTTGGCATTATTTCTCTTTCAGTCTCAAGCTCTTTCCCATAAGTTTCAAACAATTAGGCATATTAAGCAAAGGTGCGATATGTTTTTCTTACTCCTCAAGAATCCAATTTTTATGACTAAAAATGGCTTCGAAACTAACGTGTTCACTAAAATTTCATTACGCATAAATGTTACCCACTAACTGCGAAGTGACAATGACAGCCCCATAAAAAACCACAAGATCTTCTAACACCCTTAAAATGTTTGATCTCCCCTAGGGTCATCAAGCGGCCCTCCAAAGTTTGGTGATGATGTCGGACGGTCGCCGAGCCATGTCGGGAGACAGGACCCGCAATGTGCACGTGTGGCTTGTAGACTCTGGAATCATTTTGCACTCTACTACAGGACCCAATGCCAGTATCGAAGTTACTTTGAATATGAAGTATGCTGTAAGTATTGAAATATTTTTCTTAGTTAAATGGAAACAACAAAAAAGAAGTCCGCCTACTTGATGTCAATTGTTGCCGTTGAAAATCTATAACTGACCTTAAATTGGACATTCCTGCTCAGGAGGTCTAAGGTTGATCGTAAAAGCTTTATTAATCCGGAATACCGTGAAGACTCCAGAGGGTTCTTTAAACCACTTACACTTTACTAGAGAGAATATAAATCATATTTAAAATAAACTAATTTAAATTTGCGGCATGATGCCTTCAAAATATCTCGCTGAAATTATCGAACAAGAACTAATTGCTATAAAGTTTTTAATTAAGTGCATTTAAGTTCTGACGTTTCTTAAACTTATGCTTTGATTTGTTGCTAATACTTCATTAATTTAATTTTATCTTTACTTTACTAATTCGATTTAATAATCCTAACAAGGAAAATATTCTTGTATAATCAAATTTGGCAAGAGTAGCAGTAAGGATTTTGTGGCTACAAGAAATGTTTAATAACTTGTTGTGAGAAGTCGGTTATAAGCCCAATAATCTTTTAGGTGCTTTCTGATGGAGATACTTCAGTCCGCATCTGGGCATTGGCAGAAGGCGATAGTGGAGAAGACAGACGATCAGTATCCCACGCTGAACGTATAACATGTTTTGTGTTGACGGCTGACTCTAAATTTGTTGTCACTGGCTCCATGGATATGTCGCTTAAAGTGTGGCAGTTGGATGGAGGGAAGCTATCGCAGGTTAGTTTACAAATCTTGGGAATATGAAGATGAAATTGAAAATAAAAGTGACGTTAGAATAGTAAATCGTACCTACAACTTGGTGGAAATCAGTTTCTTAAAATAGCGTCTCAATAGTGCCCACAACTTGGTGGAAATCAATTGCTTAAAATAGTTTCTTGAGAAATCGTACGCTTTCGCTTTAAAACTGTTGCAAACATATCTTCAATCAATATTATAACTCGCATAATGAAAGTATGTGAAATGTTTGGACATAAATATTGTAGTGAAACTACATTCTGATGAAAATTAAATTTCCAATAAAATTCATTTCCATTTCCAATAATATAGTGGTAATCATTTGATGTTTGTGTATTGAAGTAATTTTGGAATTTACTGGAATAGTTTGTGTATTTGGAAACAGAAAATATTCAATAAGTTTTTCAATAACCAGGTACTAGTCGGTCACTCGGACATAGTGACCTGCGTGGCTGTGTCCATCACGAACAAGAACCAGGTGGTGTCTGGGTCGTGGGACTGCAACCTCATCGTGTGGGACATCAACACGGGCGCTGACCTGCACCTCTTGTCAGGTCACCTGGGGAAGGTCACCTGCGTTAAGGTCACTGGGGATGGATCTATCGCTGTATCTGGTAAGTTTTTTATTATCGTTTGTGTTTAATTCGTTTCTATGTTGTGACGACTGGGCATAGTGACCTACGTGGTGGTGTCCATTACGAACAAGAACCAGGTGATGTCGGGGGCGTGAGACTGCAACTTCATTGTGTGAGACATCAACACGAACGCTGACCTGCATCTCCTGTCAGGTCACTTGGGGAAGGTTACCTGCCTTAAGGTCACTGGGGACGGATCTATTGGGGTTTCTAGTAAGACTTCGATTGGAGTTTGTGCTTTTCTTTTAGATTTTCGACTCTGTCTGTGTTGTGAAGAATTATGTGATCATCGTCTTAATACCAATTGTTTGGCTAGTAGAATCTCTGAAATGAATCTTATAGTTTAAAAGATTACCATATTTGTATTTTTTTAACAGTGTCTTTTCGGTCAAAAATCATTTCAAGTAAAATTTCTTTTTTTATTCAAGAAATTCAAACATGACCATAAAATTTCACATATCCTAAAACACATTGCGGAACAGCCTAAAATATGATATTAACTACAAAATATATTCAAACAGAACATTATCCTTTGTCAATTCTTAAGACGAAGGCAAATTGAATTCAGTAGAGCGATGTCAACAAAGTTACCTGCAAATTAGATATACAGAAGTGCTACTGAAATTGCACTTGATTTTTAGTAGACGCTAAGAGCCGAGACGTTGAGAGATTGTGCTTCGCTACTTTAATTATATTCCTTGGCAAGATGTATTCAGGTTTTTAATCTCGTTGCAGAAACCATCTGCAGAATTAAAAGCATGTCTAGAACTTAATTCTAGCGAATTTATTAAAACAAGTTTCGTTTTTATAATGTTCTCTAGAAATTTCTCACCGGATGACACGTTTCGTAGTTGAAACGTGTCATAGAAAGAATTAGCAGGGATTATAGTATTATGAGTAGGGAATTAATGGGTTTTTGACCTATTCAATAACAAGTTATTAATTGAAAAATCACACGGACATACTAACCCTCTTTAGAAATAAGATGGTTATTTTTTATGACATGGCAATAGCAAGCCCGTTCAATTCCCGGCCAGACAGATATCCAAATGATGAATTTAGATTTCTGTTCTAGTTCTAGGTGTTTGTGTATTCGTGTGTGTATCCATGGCATCTACGACACATGAGAAAATCCTTCTGTGGGGCTATGAGTGTAGAAAACATTTATAATATTGTGTAACATATAGTACATTACGATACGGGTGATCTAAGTTGCCTATTACTGCACGGCGTGCAGTTAGCGCCCGAGCGAAGTGAGGGTGATAAACGCTGTGCATAATAGGCAACTTAGATCACTAGTATCGTATATTACGCGTGACATAAGTCCGCTCGCACGCGGAAAGGCGTGCGTAAAGTGCAGGATTAAGTCACAATGTGCTATAAAAATATTTATGACTTCGCATATCACTAAACAGATCAATTAATTAAAAACAATAAAATTAAACCCAATTGGTAGTAAATGCGTTTAACTAACAATGTAATCAATACATTTGTATTTTTTTTAATCACTTTCTACACTCATAGCCCCAAACTAGGGTTTTCTTCTGTGTCGTGGGTGCCATGGATACAAAGATGAATACATTTGTGTACCAATGCGTCCAGAGTCGGAACAGAAGTGTAAATTCATCATTCAAATATCAGTCAGGCCGGGAATCAAACCCGGGTCACAGCGTGACAGACCGGTATGGTAACCGCTTAACCACGCGAGTCTAAAGTCTAACTAACGACGTTAGTTACTAAGTACGTTTAAAGTGTAACTAACTAGTTAGTTAGTAAGTTAGTTACTACATATAATATGTGTGAAATATTCAAACAACATTAGCACTTTGACCACATCCAAAATTGCTACCGTAACCCTGCAAATGCATTCGACGGGTCTTAATGACTTTGGGTGCTAGTTTAATTTAATATGAACTTGCAACAAGACGCTGGCCTAAGACGCAAGTAATACAATGCTATCGGTGTAGACTGACGACATGGTGAATGGAAAATAATATGATTTTCATTTCTTACTTACATTTTTAAGATATAAGTTGATGTATTATAATATCTATGTAACTAGTATCTGAAAGTTGAAAATGATTTTAAGTTGATAGTGTTTTTTATTTAGAGACAAGTAGACTAAATAATATAATACTAACTCATGGTTACGTTATTTTTATTTATTGTTTCTTGTAAAGTAGATTTTGAAAAATGCAGTATAATACATAACTTTTATAAAAAGTTATGTATTTTACTGCATTTTAAAAAGCTTTTTTGTTTATGCAAAAACAGGCAGCTAACTTGGATTGACAACGAGAAACAAAATTATATACGTCTCTACATTTAACACGTACACATTACAATTTTAATACATAGTTTAACTTCCTGCGACTGAATAGTCGCATAATCTTAAGTCTGTGTATGCTTTTACAAAGTGATTTCATGTGGTGTCGCGAACAGACGGCACGGTAATGTGCGGTAGGATTAGAAGGAGACGTCAACAATACTGAGAATCTTAGGAACAATGGCAAATGGAGCCTGAAGAATAACTTTCTAAACTTATACAACGACAAAGAATATAAACGGGAAGATAGCTAGAAAGAGCTTGAATAGAGAAATGAAAACAACAATCATAGAAGTGAGGAACGTTAATGAATGAGGGTGTTTAAGAGAAGCTTGTTTTAAAGCTTAAATCGTCGGAATAACGTTGTAATGAAACTCTGACTAGACAGTTGTATTGTTTTTTTTTTTCATAATATCAATTTTAATTTTTTTATCTTATTTGACAAGTAAAATAAAAACTAGTCAAAAGAAATATGTACTTGTACATACAAGTACATATTTCGTACATACATATGTATTACATTAGTATAGTAGGTACATACAGCATTACTTGCCATGTTGACCTTATAATCGTTATCGTTAATCCACTGTTGTGCAGATATATTTATATATAACTGCTAACATAAATAAACATAATCTAAAAGTAGTGCGTACCATAAAAATAATTATATACCCCACAATAGTCTGTATAATCACCCTCAATTACAGTCCACTAATTAAAATTTAAAGTAATATCAGTCCACAAATTAAATTTGTGAACACCATCTGCATTAAAGGGTTAAAACGCCGAAGACTCCAAAGAAGTAACTCGGTTAAACATAATTTGATTACGAGTGAATTGTAGTGGAATTTGTTTGAATGACACCTCTTTAACCCTTTACTGCTACTTCAAATAGATTGACTGAAAATATTGCATTTGGACATCCAAATACAATGTAATCATCTTACATTTTACATTTTATAATTTAATTCAAACTCCATTGCCTCGTGAATGTAATTTCATGATTTATTTATTACAATTTCTCTAGAAGTGTACGCGTTTCAATATAACTTTAATGAGTTTTATTATCCGTCTAATTAAACTGCAACACTTATCAGAAGATGAATCCAGGACTCAGCAAAAATTTTGTCTCAAAATGAATAAGATATGACCAGGGTTACGACGGTGAACAAATTTTACACACTTTTTAAAATTCGTATTGTTTGTTGCGATTATTCTTATTCTGATATTTTGCTTCTTACTCATACATAAACGATAATATTTATTGGTATACACATACAAAATTCTTAATGCAGCTTACAAATTAATATTTAGTATGTAAACGAATACACGATACACAAAATTGATATAAAAAGACAAATCAACAAAACCAGACGCCGCCAAAAATATAACAAAACATTAAGCGGTGGAGGTTTGAATTTTTCAAACGTCCAATCTGCATTATCTGTTCGAATATAAAAGTAAAAATGTAACATAGAAGGAGGAAATGCCTTTGTATTTGTCAATGTCACATCCCCAATGGTTCGCGACCGTAATATTGTAAAAAAAGAATTCGTGACATTTTTTCACAAATGAACCGTGTCGCTTCGCCCTTATTAGATTAACAGGTCGATTTGCAATTCTGTATGTTACATACATGTTTATTTTACGGAAATGAATCGCAATTTACTAGGGTCGTATTGTTGACTCAGCGTAATGTATTTATATCTGGTGTTTGATGTTCCGTACGCGTTTTGGGGTTAAGTGTTTTTGGTTGAGAAGGCTGAAGAATAAAGACAGAAAATTAAATATAAAGATATTTTGGCTGAATAAAATTTGTTTGTATGTAAAAAAATGTTTTATTATCTCTTTTAAATTAATTAAAGTGAAATCACACCAAAATTTCTATAAGGACACTTTTGCACACCTTATGTACTTAAGAGTTTAAAAACTGTAGTCGAATGGCTTAAATACTATACGAAAACACGGATTTGCTCGTTTGCAACATTAGTAGCTATTCCATTAAAATAATGGAGTAACACTAATTGAGCCATATTTATGATGATACTTAACAATAGCTACATCTCCCAACGTTCAATACAAATGCTAGAAATAATAACCACTCATAAGTGACAATCCCCGCAGCGGGTCACGTGTCGACTTGATTAGTTTTCTGATTCATTGTATTTGAAAACATTTGCTAACTACCCTTGTAATGGAATTTCAGCCCTATTTGCAAAAGTGAAAGTTCAAATTTGCAACGCAAACGGGATGCATCTGCATGTTTTTCGAAAATTTTATACAGATACAATTAACAGACGAAATTATATTTTAAGTGTCTGCAATAGAGTTCTTTTTCAAATATCCTACATTTTTCAATCGAATAAACTAATATGTACTTTATTCGATTGACAATAAGGTAGATTGTTCGTTGGCAACTAGTTCCAAGATGGTGGAGTCCTAATCCTATGCTCAGAATCGAATTAGTTGACCGCCCGCAGTTTTTGCTACTCAACACAATGGGTTCTTTGAAATAGGAGTGTGTTTCGCGAAATTACCCTGTCGTGTGTCTTGATCCTTTAAAATAAGCTTTTCATTGTATTTTCACTATAGTGTTTGAGATAATATTGCAATTGGAAATATTGGAGAGGATGCATAGTTACGTCGCTTGTGTTGATTACACAAAATTAAGCAACGTCACGCTCGGTCGGAAATTGGATGGGTGACCGATAATGTCTTAATTTTATGTGCGTATACGTATTTTGCAATATGTGTTAGTCGGTTGTCATCATTATTGTATGACAGTGGTTAAATTCGGAGGCCTTAAGGGCTGTTTGGCAGACCTTTAAAATTGCAAGGCAATACCCCTTTTTGCCCAGGTAAATATACAGTCATATCGGAAACTTCGATAAATCCAAAACTTTATAATATAATTACGACTTCTTTTGTTGTAACTATTCCACAATTATAATAAAATTGTAACAGGTCGATGTCTGTACATTGAAGATATCGAAAAAAAAATACATAGGGGGTATTTCTTAACGCAATAGAAGCCAAAACAACAGTTTTTAAAATTTTTGTCTGTCTGT
>DWPV01007305.1:0-10793 GCA_018251915.1 Urbanus proteus proteus
GATGCCAGTTTCTTGCACATATTAGAGGAATAATTGCATACAATAATTTTAGTACAATAATTATTGTTCTAGAATTCCATATGATTGTACATTTAATTTTATTTGACTCTTGTGAAACAAATGTATCATTTCTAATTTCAGGTATAGCACGCAACAGTCATCATGAATCCTTCTTACATCAGAGCATGCAACAAGTTGATGTGGTCAGCTCTCCGGCAACCACCCCCATCAGCTTGCTCGTCCAGTCCTTGGTCAAGCAGCTGTGCTCACTGCTCGAGAAGGATGTGTCCCGGGCCAATCAGCTATATAACACCATCTGTGAGAAACTGCATAGCATGAACTTGATTGACGATTCCTACGCAATGGGCGAGTTTGAGGTAATGAGGAGCCAATACCAGCGAGCTTTGTACCAGCTGGTGCAGGTCGCCAGTGGCTCGGAGATACCAATATCTCTCCCTGCCACATGGCCTATCGTTCAGCCGTCAGGATTGGAATGGTCACGGTACCACAAGGAATTCGAAGAGCTGTTCCTAATCGCTAGTGGTGGTTTCGGCAGCGTCTTTAAAGCTAGACACAGGCTAGACGGTGTAGAGTATGCTGTCAAGAAAGTATTCATTAAATCCTCAGACGTAAACTCGGTCATGACGCACTTGGCAGAAGTAAAGACTATAGCAAGCCTCAACCATCCAAATATAGTGAACTACAAGGCCGCATGGCTAGAACCAATGATAGAGTCGAAATTAAAAAAGAAAAAACACAGATTTCAAATGGAAACAGACAACGAAGATTTCTCATTAAGTGCAAACCGGGTCTCCACAGTTTATCCAAACATGATGAAGTCATTCAAGACTTACAACTCCAAAGAATTGACTATAAACAATAGCAACTCAGACTTCGAAATATCTTTCAAAAATTCTAGCAGTTTTGACAATTTTGATAATTCAGTGAGCTCGGAAGAAAGTGATTCAGATACTGATGAAGAATCTTACACTCCAGAGGACAACAAGGCTGTTTGTAAAATATTAGCCACAAACGAATTTGAGAATTGCTCACGAGTTAACCTGAAATGGGCCACATTGTACATCCAGATGACCTTCTGCCAGCAGACGTTAAAGCAATGGCTGGATGAGAGGAATCACCACATGATCCTATCACGCAAAGGTTCTGAAGAGCTAACACTTCATCACTCTGATTCAACTGATTCCACCTGCCTGGAGCCTCCGTACTCACCTGATATATACCCGGTCGCTGGCACCAGTATCGGAGTGGTTGTGGATATGTTTACCCAGTTGGTGAGAGGACTCCACTACATACATTCGAAAGGGATTATTCATCATGACGTGAAGCCGAGTAACGTGTTTGTGGGGCGAAGCGAGGGCGGATTGTTAGTGCAGTTAGGGGACTTTGGTCTGGCTTGTCCGTTACAGCAGTCTCATAGTGGACTGGCTCTTGGGACACAGTTGTATGCAGCGCCTGAGCAGTTGGAGGGACAATGTAATCCAAAGGTATATTACATTTATATGGAGCAAATTTATAAAATCTTTATCATAATTATTCCTGTCCTGAACATTTCACGCTTTTTGTTGGCTGACCTAAATACGAGGCCATCTCAGTCTTTACAACTGACTGTGTATCTTCATTTGACTTTAATGAATGATGAGTTATGTTCATAAGTGGCAGTATTCACTTACAATCAGACACTCACTCAATCCATTTGCTAGATCAACTTCATAAAACTTTTATTTCATATCATGTGTTTTCTTCTATTTCAGAGCGATATGTACTCCCTGGGCATCATCCTTCTAGAAATGGTAGAGCCTTTCAGCACGGACATGGAGCGGGTGAAAACTATCACTGACTTACGGAAAGGACAAATTCCCGCGCACCTCACTGCCAACTATCCAAAAATAGCTCACATAATTGGCAAACTCGTCCAGAGAAGGCCAGCGAAAAGACTAGATACCAATCAACTTCTAGAAGAACTGACAAATCTAGCAGAGAACAAAGATGACACTATCAGAACCTTGAAGGAGGAGTTAGCAGCAAAAGACGATGAAATAGCAAAACTAAAGTTAATGTTGGCAAAATTGAACTATCGCTCATGATTTTGAAACCTGCCTTGGAATACCAACCATAGGAAATGTATTGATGTATGAACTAATATTGCCATAACTATGTAAGTAATAATGTTGACTTGCCCGTTAAATCTCCTCCAGGTGTATGCGTCTGTTAATATCCAAGAACGTATGTAGTTATAATATAATACTCAGTATTCTAAAGCTATACATGCCGCCACGACCCTTTATATGTCTCACTATCGGGAACGGGTCTTCTCCAACAACAGAGGCTTGGAGCTTACTTCACCACACTGCTCTAATGCGTGTTGGTGGAAGTGATACGGGTTAGTGGCCAACCCACTACGAACACTACTTAAGTTCTACACAATCCGTAGGGCTATTCGCGCTAAAATATACATACACTAGGATAATGAGTTGGGAAACTTGTGGTCAATGTAAGCCTCCTGCGGGTTGCACAATTGTATTTTAGGTGTGGAATAGTGGTATGAAATTGAGAGCTTATATGCAGTATAACTTGAAAAGTTTGTCAGATCGACTATCGCTATATTCCGAATTGACGCACATATTTGATCCGATTACAATATAGCACTCTGCAATCGCATTTCTTAACGAGTTCACCGATTTCTTCATTTATAAGATTATTTCGTTAGACCTATTAGGCCTCTGTTAATATGGTCTATTTAGTCATATTTCATTATTCCTTAATTTTTGATTGATACCTTAATTTTTTACTTTTAAATTAAATTAATGGAAGGAGCATGTATGTTCGAGTATTGTGGTATTCCAGGGCAGTGTTTTAAATAAATAATAACAAACATTAATATGACTTATGTTTTAAATGTAGTATTTCATTATTTATTTTTGATAAGAGAATTGTTCTAAAGAAATTGAAAATAATTCGGTTGGTTAATTTCCAATAATTTCAAGGTAAATATTTGCATTATCCTTGACTATTGACATATGGAGTGTTCAATATCAAATTTATGTATGTTATCTAATTTACCTACAAAAGTATATTAATTATTAATAAGGTAAGAACTTTCATGGCATAAATATAAATGCATGTAGCATTTACGTCCGAATAATAAATAATAATCTCACCTTGTTCGAGATCAATGGTAATGTTTGTCTTATTATGATATTGACTGTGTGGTTTGATTAATGCGTTCAAAACATATAAACCATAGTACATAATAATATTATTGTGTAGTTCTTATCATAACACAATAAAATGAGATTGCATTAAGGTTCTTCCTTTTTAGTATATTAATGTATGTTTGTACGAACAAATATGCTTTCCATTTTTACTTTAATTAGTTCCGTCTGTGGTTTTGCATGAGATTTGAATCCGTCACAAAATGTACTTAAATTAAGGGAGTGTTTCTGTGTGTAGTTAATAAAAATATTTTTATAACTCAGGTTGTTTTAATAAAACAAGTTGTTCAAGTAAAAACTTTATTTACAAAATCTGTATAAATTATTACCTTATTCTATATGTATTTACAGTCTTACAATAATTAGATTAGCAGTTGGGAGCTGTTCGGAGCCTTTAAATATAGCATTACAAGTGGAATGACAGATCCAACGAAGATCGCAGACGACAGACTTGAGTCAGATCAAATATAATATATTTGCAAGAAGATACTTGCCTTGGCTGTTTCGTAGATAAGTTTAATTTAGCTACAGCCAAACAATTGCAAGTACTAATTAGCAAGTGTGGCGTTACGAGTCAGATATTAAAAAAAAATCCCAGAATAAAGTTACTACGAACTAACAATAATACTTGTGTGATATAAGTAAAAATGTCACATGTTTTGCATTTAATATAAAATCATGTCGATAGACTTGATTTTAACAAAAGAATAACATCGAAGACAACTGATGCAACTAAAAATTGTATTGAATACAATTTTCGAATCGAAGTTCACCTTACACTCTTCAACTCTAGCCACTACCACATAGTTTGAATATATAGCGTTATAAATAAAATGTCTAAGCGTATACGCTTCATATCAGTATACAGATCAAGACTAATCGTAAACCTCATGGTTGATGATAGGACATGACCGTCTGTCGCCTGCGAAGGTAAGCTTCACTGAAGCTAATGGCGGGTAAATGCGTTACAGGAGCGTGTCGACGGCGTGGATGACTCCGTTCGTCGCGGGGATGTTGTGCGTCACCACTTGCGCGTTGTTCACTTTGATACGACCTGCGGATGAATTATTTTAGTTAAAGGTGGACTGAGTTTAGCCAAGGTACTTAAAGCCTTTGTGGTTCGATTTCGGTGGCAATACCACCATACCTGATTCTATCTAATAACTCTAATATTAAACAGCAGTGTCTAGCGCTGCTATGTTCTGTCTTAAAGGGTGTGGCAAGGGAATTACTTATCCCTGGCATTCAAACTTAGTTCTCAGGGGCAGCAACGTATCAAACGTATAAAAATGTAGCCATTTATAAAATGGTCCGGTTATAAAGGTGATTATGTGAGCGTAAATAAACTAAAGGAACTGACAAGAAACTACGCTAGTTTTGTGTAAGTGTGTACGTATAAATACGTAAAAATAGCGTAGTTTTTTGGCTTCACTCAAATACAAGGCGGTTAGTAGGTAATCTACCTATTTTATTTATCTGAGTATAAACCATAGCATACTCGTACATCCCTCTGGTTTGTGGCAAATACCACACGCATATGTAGAATCTTCGGATCCTATCCGACATAATCCCACCTGAAGTCGTCACAAATACGTTGCTACCTCCGAGGGCTAAATTGGAACGCCTTGAACACTTTGTTTTTGAACACTTATTACATCCTCCAAACCATAACACACCTTATAAGGAGCTACTTATTGAGAAAATAGCAAATATCTCACCAGCGTTCTTCTGCAGCGTGAGCGGCTTGGCGTCCTCCATGGAGTTCCGCAGCTGGTAGTAGCGCATGCCGGCGGAGTACAGCGTGCCGGGCAGCACGTGGCGCGCCACCAGCGCCCGCGCCGCCGCGCGCTCGCTCAGCGCGCCCCGCTCGCTCGCCGGCAGCCGCGCGAACGCCGCGTCCGTTGGTGCGAATACTGTGTAGGTTTTGCTCTCTGTGGACGGAATGTTAGATGTTAATGCAGAATTCGCGTCCGTTGGTGCGAATACTGTGTAGGTTTTGCTCTCTGTGGACGGAATGTTAGATGTTAATACAGAAACTCCCTAAAATCGGATTAGTTAGCTGTAGGAATCAGTTTTGTTCATTTTCCAAATTGTTCATTTTTATTTTAAAACCTCAGACCAGAATGTTTTGGTTCTTGATAAGTTTTTAAAAATAACTCCTCACTCCTGTTACCTCTCTCCTCACACCTTTTTGGGAAACATTTACCTATGGTAAGTTTTTTTTTTATAAAAGCGATTTGGTATCCTGCACAAATGAGGACGTTTACCTTTGCGTTTACCGATTTTATGAAAAAAATAAAACAATTTCTTTTATATGGTGCCTGAGGCTTAGATACAGTGGTTTTCTAGCCATACAGGAACTGTAGTGAACACAGTAAACAAATGTAATGAACAATTATACTCGTATGAACGAAATATATCTAGCCAAAATGCTTTTTATATAAATCAACATAGGAAGTTTCACGTTAATATTATTCAAGTTAATATTATTGTCAATGCAGACATGTTTTCGTAGTACGTAGACTGGACTGAGGGCAAGTAACAAACCTGCTAAAGTTTCTGCGAAACCGCTAGCGTATACAGCTTTAAGGAAAGTGGTGAAACGCCTGTCCCGGTCCGCTTGCAAGGTTTGGACCAAGTCACCGACGGGCAGCGGGAACATCACCCGGTCTACTGCATGGGCTATACCCTGGAACGAAAAATAAAATAATTATGATTAAAGCCAATTTTATCGTACTTATTTAGTTATTTTGGTGATGTCTGTAGTTTTGAGGTAAATTGGTTATTTTCTCTCCTTCCATTCGTATGTCAACTAAAACGTGCAGTGCTAATTTATGCTATTACAAATATTTAATAGCTTTCATTTTTCCTCTCAAACATGACATTTTTAAAGGGATTTTAATAATACATGAAGCAACTACCTGTGGCACATGTATGTCCTTCTTGTCTTCGATGACTCGAGCGCCGTTGATGGTGGTCACTCGAACCTCATTCCACTCCACGTCGTGCATATCGTACTGGTTGACCCTGAGCTGCGTGCCAGCGAGGGAGACACCCGTCATCTCATCTTGCAGGGAGCCGATGTCGAACGCACCTGGGATCACGTGATGCAGAAGAAGCTGAAATATGAACAAAAATACAATTATTATTTCTTCAATGACAGTTTTAATTTACTTGTTTGTACAATTTGTTAACTACTTACGCCACTAAGTAGCCGAGGATTGTCACGGAACTTCTCTTCGGCTCTATCAGGACCTCCTAGCTGCACCAGTAATGTCCTGAATGCTTTGTCAGTTGGTGCGAATATCGTATATGGCCCGGTTTCGTTCAAAATCGAATCCAAACCGGATTGCTTAAGGTATTTCGCTGTAGCAAATAACCCGTTCTCTTTCAATATATCAACTAAACCGGGATTTGTTGGCCGAGGTGACACTAGATGCCCGCTCGATGTATCGAAGTTGGGCGGAATCGTGCTAGATCCAATTACAACCAAGTCTTCGGGAGTCGGTCTGTATGATGGTGTTGTGTTCACGACTGTTGAGCTGGGGTAGGGACTTCTAGGCGATTGGTTGTTGTTACCTCTGTTTATGATGTAAGTGGGTGTTGTCGACTTAGCAACGTACCTCTCTGTAGTAGTTACTTGAGTAGATGGAGCAAAAGTCTGCGTCTGTGGTAGCGTTGTTCTTGTGGCTTGAACAACTGAATTTCGGAAAACTGGTAGCGGTGTAGTTTGTATCGCCGGGTTAGTGAGTCCGGAGGTTCCATAGTTAGATGTTGTAACAAAGCTAGAGTAGCTCGAAGGATGATGAGAAGATTCCGCGATGTAATCTGTCGACTCAGTCGACGGACTTGCAGTGGTCGAACTGTAAATGCTGTTAGATATTTTCGTAGGGCCTGGCAACTGAATCTCGCCTTTCTTTATTTTATTTAAAATGTTTTCCACTTCAGGCCCCTCTTCTGTTTGCTGACCGTTTGCTTTAACCCCTTTAACTTTATAAGAGCCGTCGTCTTGCTCTTCAAGAAAAACAAATGTTAGTTTCTTTTTATTTTGAAGTGCATTGGGAACTTTTACTTCTTCGAGTTTACCGTTATCGCTTTGTTTGATCAGTTCAAAGTTAGCACCTGGTGGTAACACACCCTTGGTCAAGTCTTCGAAAGAGATTCGGCTTTCTTTTTGTTGATTTTCTTGTGAGGCTGATAAAATTTGAGCAAAATTTTGACTATCCGCGGATATTGCACCCTTAGGTATCAAATTAGGGTTTGTCGTTCTTATTACCTCGAATTTTTGTCCATTTAGTGATATTTCTCGAGATGAAAAGTTCTTCTCGTTAAAGTCTTCCGGGTTCTCAGCCAACGCTACTTTCAATTGCTTTAATATATCTGGCTTTTGCAAAAGCGCTACACTCTTCGCTCTTAAATTGTCATCAAATCCCTTTGTTTCACTCTCTTCGAGTAGATTTTTTATCTCATTATACAACTTTTGCTTATTTCTGTCTTGTGGAGGACTTCTTGGTTTTGGTGTCGCTCTAGTTCGGTAGCGAGGGGTTTGGGGGCGAACTGTTGTCGTTGTAGTTGTTGTCGTAGAGGTAGTAGTAGTGGGATGATCCTTCTCGTACATTTCAACAGCTTTTCTGAACAAATCCGTTTCATGTGGGAGAATAGGCCTGCGTTTATCCTGGGTCCTACTGTACAGATTCTCGTAACTTTCTGTCGTCGGGTAAGTAGGAACAATCTTCGTAGCCTGTTTGGTTAAAAATTCTTCGTGCAGTTTCTCAACTTTTTCTTGTTGTTTTTGTTGTTGCTTATGGACAAACTCTTGATGCTTTTGAATTATCCTTTGTCTTTCTTGAAGTTCTTTTAGTTTTTCTAGGTTTTCTTGTGATTGTTGCTCAAAGAAGTTTTGAATTTGCGCAGTTTGGCCATTTGAAAATATATTAGATTGACCTAAATTTGACTGGAAGGGGATCTGAGTATTATCAAGGTTTATATTTTGCGGAGCCAAATTTGGGGCGGCTTGTATCGTTATAGGGTTAGGTTGATTGAAAGTCTGTTGATTCTGGGACAGAGTCGGGAGGAATGCTGCTTGTGTTGGTCTTTGCTGTCCGATATTAACAGTGCCATGAATATTGGGATTCTGGTTAAACGGGGGCGGATTCTGTGATAGAGGGAGTCCATTGCTTTGGAAAGTTGGCAGTGTTGGTACGGGCTGCTGAAGTATATTTTGATTTTGTTGAGTAAGTGGTCTTAAGTTTTGTTGATAATTGTTTAATGGCTGGTTGACATTTGCAGCTTGGTTGAATTGAAATTGGGCATTGTTGTTAGGTAAAGGCAAATTGGGTTGAATGCTTTGACTGGGGATAATGTTGCTGAGCTGCGGAACATAAGGTTGTTGTTGTTGCTGTTGGAACTGGAAATTAGAATTCGGTTGTTGGAACTGGAGATTTGGGGCTGGACTGCTGAGGAGAGGAGCCTGTTGTGGGAAAGTCTGGAGTGGCGAGCTCAGCCCAAATCTTGTTTGATGCTCGTTGAAGCCCTGATGCCCCAAAGGTGCTTGTTGTCGACTTCTGTCAAAGTCATTATCTATCTGAAATAAAAGAAAATAGTAAAGTTAGTTCAATTATACAGGTACGAGATAATGGTAAATTCGCGAAGTCAACATTTTATGATATTCTCAATTAAGGTTTTTTGATTACAATAGGGATGTATATTGTATACCATACATCCCTTTTGTAGTCATAAAACCTTAAACCTACTTTTGTTCATGACTATTAGGTTAATATTAAACTTGTCTAAGTCTGTGTTTGTGTGTTTTTAAATCGACATAGGTGTATTAAGATATTGTAGAATATTCCGTTGATTTGATTCCGTGTAATATCGTTATTTTCACACATATCGTGGGGAAGATTTGTCTGTTCGTGACGCATCAGTAACACGAAAGTGCATTCTTGCGCGTGCGCAGATGTGGCTACTGAACGCTGTATGGACTTGCTATCGTTTGCTTACATATTTTTTATGCAATTTTCTATTGCAGGAAATTAAACTTAGAAACTTGGTTTGGGATGAAACTGTAAGATTGATTGTATGAGGGTTTGAGACTAAATGAATGTGAAGAAGATTGTGATTTCTTATAGACCAACAAATTTGCCGATAAATATCGTACAAGCTAGTATTTTTAAGACGAGTAAACATAAGTATATGTAAGATTTTTAAGCTTTCTTTTGTTAATTTCTTCTGCGTCACCAAATCATTATTTAAATATACAGACTTAAGTTTCAATTGTGTAATCAGGATTAACAAGCTTTATATAATGCCAATATATAGAAAAACTAATGATATAACCATCCAACTAAGTGATGCGACAAGTATTAAACGTAACAACCGGTATTCATTTAGATCGTGTACCATAGAGTTATTATACTTAAAGAAGAAGAGCCATAGACAGGCCTGACGTTCAGTCCAACAAATAATAAGAAGGAAGATGATAAACATACTTTTTATAACATGTGAGTAGCAAACGAGCTTGCAGTCCACCTGATAGTAAGTGGCCATTGCCGCCCATGGACATTTGTAATCAACCCCAGATATGATCACGGTCATACCTGGGGTTGAACAGTTACGTTGCTACCCTTGACCCTGACCACACCCTTCAAGCCAGAATACAGCAGTGCTTAACACTGCTGTTACAAGGCAGAAATAGGTGTGGCGGTGGTGCCGTCGGAGTCGAACTACATGGGGTTCTACCACCTTCAAACCTACCTACTATCTTTGTGTAATGTCTTTACCAGATTAGATAGCCTCATTTAATTTTTTTTTGATGAATACATTTAAGGCTGACTCTCCTCTAAGTATAATAACTCTATGTTGTGTGCAGGATGTATCCGCTTATGGAGTGCCGATCGCCAAACCGATTTAAACATTACTTTCACGTCGAGTCACCGGTTCCGACCGCTCTCGGTTTCGTTTGGAACGTCACTAAAGGTCAAACTGCCGAAAGTTACGGTAAAATAAACGGAATATGCGTGTGCGTTTGGCACGCATTGCGTAAGTTGAGGATGGGTATATTTAACGAGTGTTTCGCGTTTGTATATTTGGCAAAATAGGTCGTGTTGACGTAACGAAGATGCAAATAATAATGACGTGAACGTGAATTTTCTTTATTATCTAATATTTTCGATTTGTTTATCGGTCGGGTAGACTTTTGTTTAGTCCAGATTTTAAAGGAATAAGGATGTTCTATCTTATATTTTATCGCCTTTGATCTTCCAGGTGAAATTGCTTGGATGATAAAAGTGGAATACATAACAAGTAAAGTTAATTCATGATTTGGAAATATATTTCGGTTGTTATAGCATACTTTTGAAGTAACTATTATAATAAGCACCTGTCTTTCTTTAAACAAGGATTTAACATAGATATTAAATGCGACAAAATCTCAGACTATCCATAGAACTTAAAATCTTAAATAAATCTTAATTTGACGACGCGGATGGCGCAATGGTTAACACGCCGGACCGCTAATCCGAGGGTCCTGGGTTCGATTCCCAGCGAGGCGGAAATTTG
>DWPV01007306.1:0-10793 GCA_018251915.1 Urbanus proteus proteus
AGGACTGAGCTGGAACGCCTCGAATAAGTATGTCTCCCTTACCACACTCTTCAGACCAGAACAAAGCAGTGCTTAACACTCCTGTTATAAGGCAAATATGTAGGTGTCTGTCAGTCAATGGAAATAATAAGAAGCTTGCCCTAATTACTCGCTTAAATTAAATTGATGAGTTCATTAAATTTTCCAGTTAAACTTTTTAAGTAAGATTGTGCTCAACCCGTTCCAAACATCGACAAAGTTCGCGAACCAGATGTTATTTATTGCCCTAAGTTTGAGGGACGCGTTTCGTGGCAAAACTGTCGTAATTCTGGATTCATAACCCACTTATGTGCCCACACTCGTGTTTCATACTAAACTGTCGGATTTATACAAGGAATTTAATAGTCAAATGTAAAATAGGATATTACGATACGGGTGACCTAAGTTGCCTTTATTGCACGGCGTGAAGTTAGCGCCCGAGCGAAGGGAGGGTGCTAAACGCCGTGCATAATAGACAACTTAGGTCACTAGTATCGTATTTTATTTTATAGTACGCGTAACATAAACGCGCCGCCGCTAGGAAAAGCGTGCGTAAAGTGCGTGTTTAGGTCACACTGTGCTATAATAGTACATTACGATACGGGTGATCTAAGTTGCCTATTACGGATAAACGCCGTGCATAATATTGTTTCAATTCATGGCCTCCAATATACTTTAAACTGATAGGTAGTTATTTGTAAAGAATTTAAATTGGGTTTCCACATTGTCCTACTACTGGGCGCTGATCCTCGCAACTATAAGAGGCTTGCCCGATCATGTTGCTTTAATACAAATTCGTGGAAGGAAGGGCAGAAGTGGCGGTTTACAAACCATTGATTAGGCCTCCGATAAGGCTTGTAGACTGCCATGACGTTACAATTCAGAATTAGATCTACAATCACTTTAGTAATTTGGCATATAAAGAATAATAATGTCTGAGGCCTATAAGCAATATTACATACAAAGTATGAAAAAACATAACGTAACATATAAATAACAATGTAATTTAAATATCGTGTAACACAGATGCGATAATAAAAAGTAATTAGTGTTACAAGTAGTTACCAAAATAATGAAAATTCACGGCGCAAAGAGGCAACTTACATGTTTTCATAACGTTAATTGCTCTAGATTTTTTTGTAATGTAAGAAAAATAAGCGTTTTCATATTTTTGTACATTTGGAAAGTATTCGTATGCGGTACATAAGGAACTTAGAGAAAATAAACTTAGTTTTTTATTGTTATGGTTCCTGTTTTGTCATGTGACAAAAATGCGTATGATCTGTGCATAATACATAGGTAATTATTTATATATGACATGTCTTGGAAAACGCTCTACAGATACCTCAGGACACTTAATTCACTACATACTTTATACTTGTACATAATTCATATTCATTTAATTTTCAAAAATCCTGTGATTAGTGGTAGTATCTACCTACGATAAGGTTAATTAGTATACAAAATGTCATCCTTCTTGATCCATTATAATCAACTGTGCTTTGAGTGTAAATGTTAAATACTTACAAGGTACCTACGCATTACGCAGCACATACGATCATTGTACTTTGAGGTTCCTATCTCCTTTGTTCTTTGACATTTGGATTTTTTTCTTGGCAATTTTCGGATCCATAGTTACAAGTTGGGAAGGCTTCACTAAAACAGTTTTATTAAACTTAGAAGTATCATACAGAAAACAAATAAAAACCTCAAAATTAATACAATATCCGTAATCCACGACTAATTAATCTACCGAAATTGGTTCATTAATTAAAGATAAGATAGAAGATTAATAATGTAAAGTGGTTGGTTTTTTGTGTTCTATGAAACGTAATCATAATTTACAGTCTTGATTACTCAGAAATTCATTTCGGCTTTTCGTCCGTCTAATTTCGTTGGTTATCTATTGTTATTTAAATAAAGATGAAGGCCGCCCACTTATCTACCCTATTATGAGATTCAGAGATATTTAATGAATATTAGATTTTTGTATTTTTACGTAGGATCTTTCGTGCCTTTTCTTACACCAAATTCTTATAATTTATTTATTATGATATTATTCACGAGCTTTTATAACATGAAGCAACCTTATCTTATTTCTCGGTAGCAGCTACGCGTGTACCTACAGACTTAAATTAGAAAGACTGTTCTATATAAAGTTGTAGATATCCAAGAGCAACGGCCACTTACCATCAGGATCTAACCTCATGTATTTTCTTTTGTTCCTTTAACTTTTTGTATAGTGTATTTCCGACACTACGCAATGAAATTATATAGATACTAGCTAATACTAGACAATGGCTCTTATGATATTTTTTATAATAATGATGGAAGTAGCAAACAAGCATGCAGTCCACTTGATGGGAAGTGGCCACTGCCGCCCATGGACATCTGTAATTATCCCCAGATAAGATCATAGACCTACCTGAGGTCGACCACAGATGCGTTGTTAACCCTGAGGACTAAGTTGGATCGCCTCAGATAAGTATGTCTCCCGAACCACACCCTTCAAACCAGAACATAGCAGCGCTACACTGATATATGATAGATATATAAAATTACATAATAAATTATATCTTAGAACAGAATATAAAATAAACTTTAAATGAATGTACATTAAATTTCAAACTACATATTGCTTTCAATACAAATTCGATGTATGTTAAGTTACTCTTCGCATTATGATAAACGCTACATATCTCAATAAATCACTTTCTAAATCTTCCGCAGACATTAGGAAACTATTATTCAATAAGATGTATTTCATATCTTGAAACATGTTACAAAATTTTTCGATTTAAACTTGACGAAAACTTCGTAACTCGCAGGAACTGTCTGTGGAAGTTGGTCCCTATATTGTATTGTAGAGGAGTGGTAACGTCACTATTTTTATATTTTTACTAGATATTTTTCATCGGAGAATATTTTAACTATCATAATAAAGTTTTGGATCAAGTTTATGTTTACATATACCAATATACATAAAGGCTAACTTTCACGTAACAAAACTAACATATATTACAAGTTAGATAATTGAATACCTATTGTTTATGTGTTGCGTTTCCTATGAGAAATTCACACACATTCGAAGATTAAGAAAATCTTTACATTTTGTAACGATCAACCCAGCTATTTTTTAAAAGTTAACCATTAATAATCTGAAAAAACAAGATCGTATTCGACCTTCAGTCTAGACGATAGTAAATATAAGTAGTTGAATATTTTATTCGCACATACATTACTCGGTCAAGAATGCCTGAAGCGATGTTAGTGTTTACTTCTCGACTACACCAACTAAACTATCGGACAAATAATTTAACACATTTTATAGTTCTCTCCTGTAAGTTGTTATACTGCGATTTCGTAAACGATAAGCGATAACATATGAACACGATTGTTTGGGTGAAAGTTCATGACATGAAAATTCGGTCACTATTGTCTCGTTATAAAATGAGGGTTCTAGATTCAAAACATGGCCACGCAGAGGTTAAAATGGCCACGCTGGATTCCTCGTCTGAATTTTACAGGTCCTTAACCCATAGGACACGAAATTCGTCAGTCATACAGGGATCTTTTCTCATGTCTGGGCTATTTGAATTGCATAAATCTCTAGGTAACTAAAAATTATCTCGCTTCTTAATATTATTATAGCTAGTAATGGAACAAGGCCTTTCGTAATAATGTAGGTAAGGTACGAAGTTTGTTACCTGCAAGCTTACATTCAAGCGGTATGTCTAAATTAAATATTTCGTATACAAGAAACACACACAAGTTACAAGAACAATGGTAACTTTCTATTATAAAGAAGAAAGTTTGTACGATTCGATGTTTGTTATAAAATCACGATTATAATTACGGCTGAATAAATTCAATTTAAATTTGTATAGATGGAAAATTTCAATAGATTACAATTATTTAACCTTAGAAGGATTAAATGGAAATGTGAGTTATAAGTTTTATATTAACGAGTTAATTAAAAGTAATAATGGCTGCTCTTTCTATAACATTACTGCAACTCTTTTTTGATACCTACTACATACGACACACAATAGTCTATTTTTCTTTCTCTTTAAAAACGATTTTACACTCATAGCGCCACACTAAGATTTTCTCCTATATCGAGGGTCCATGGAAACACACAAATGGGTACATTAACAGAATTTAGTTCTATAACAATACCTATTAATTAACAGCGTGTACGGTGAGATATCGAACAATATTTCGGCACAAAATAATTCCCAGTGCAAAATGTTTCTCGCAATTTCCATTTATAGATACGAAATTATTTGATACCCCTGCATGCAGGTGAATGTTTATTTGAAATGTCCGGTATGGACAGTCGAATATACGGAATATCAGGTAACGTGATATCACGGTATGGTTTGCCTTTGTTGTGTTTGGTTGCAGCTCATTAATACAGCACGGTTCAGTCCCCTGAGGTATGTCACATTCGCTATGCAATAGGGATTGGTGGAATATTTTTAAGACACTCGTACTGTTGGTGAAACGATTATTGTTCTGCGCCTAGAGCACGAATTTAATCGAATCGAAAACGAATCGTAATAGAATCGAAACCGAATCGAAATCGAATCGAAAAAGTATTAGTATTGTCACCGTACGCAATTTGTATGTAACTTATACAGCACCCTTATCTGTGTATAATAATGTATAATAATAGGGGTATAATTAAAAAAATGGGGTAAAATCAAAACAACTACTTAACCGGCACAAAAAGGGAGGTCACAGAAAACTTTTGATTTACGGGTCAGATCTTTTTACAATTGAGCAACGTTTTAACAACCAAAATGAACGTATTTATGCTGAAAGCTCTAAAGAAGCTTCATAATAAGTCATCAGTATACAACGTGGGTATTATACGACTTCAGTAATGGTTTGGTGGGTCGGTTTGATGCTTCTCAAGAATGGTAGTTCGATCTACGCAATTTTGGTTAAAATCGAACTTCAGAACCAAAGAATGGCCGTTATCTAGTACTGATCTTAATGCTTTGGATTATACTTTATGATCAGTTTTAGAGAATAAGGCCTGTTCTAAACGTCATGATAATTTTGGAGTCTCTAAAACAATCCATACGATTGGCAGACGATCCATACGATTCCTGGCGATTAGTCGACTAACGTTAGTTGACTAACGTTAGTTGACTTATGTTAGTTGACTAACGTTAGTCGACTAATGTTACTTGACCAATTCGTAACATAACCCACACTTTTAACTGTATTTATATCTAAATATTTTTATTACCCTCCCCTTTAGACTATACAGTCTAAAGATTTAAGCGTAGCAGCTAGCGTAGCTTAATTCTCTATAAGTAGGTTATGTTCGATCATCATAATCACTACATGTGTAGTATAAAACAAAGTCACTGTCTGTCCGTATCTATGCTTAGATCTTTAAAACTAAGCAACCGATTTTGATACGGTTTTTTAACAGATAAAGTGATTCAAGAGGAAAGTTTATACGTAATTTAACACGTGTGGAGCCACTAAAAAAAGCTAGTTTAAGATTAAATTTCACATAAATAATCTAAACGTAAAAGAAACTGAAAAATGTTGTGTTCGACATGATATAATTTATTGCTATGTAGGTACTTATCTGCTGTCGATGGGACAAATTTCCAATAGCGTACAAAACATATACCCTTGGGTTTTACTGGATTACAAGGGTTTCATTTTTGTCAGGTAAAATGTTTGAAAAGACGGTCGCGATTTTATATAAAGTTTGAGCATTCAATGTTGTTCTGATAAAGTTACATATCCATTTGGGTAAGTGTCATAACTACTAAACTGAATAGGAACCGTAAAATAAACTAAAGACCGAAAATAAGATTTTAATAGGTATAATGTTACTTAATGTATTTATTAATAGGTATATATTTTATGTACATAACTCGACCCAACGAGCGCGTATACTATTGGCGAATACAACGAAAAAATGTGGGTATGTTAAAAGGAGGATTCGGCTTTTAGTAAAATAACTAGGAGTGGGAATTTATGCATATGAATTTATTATTATAATTCAAGCATTTAATAATATTTCAAACGTATGGTTTTCCTTTTCAGTTAAAAAAAATAGGTAACTTATTATTATCCATCTGCATACGTGCAAATATTACATTACAAAATAGATTACGAGCATATTAACTTTTAAGTAAATTGCTAGACACACTAACTTTATTAGTATGCTACATGAAGGCAAATAATTTTAATCCTGAATTATTTCTCATCCTTTGTTCGCGATACAAAAATAAAGAGTACACTCGTACCTGCAGTAAATTGAACCTCTTTCAACAGGAAGATAAGCGGCTTAACAGATTACTGAGTTCAATATGGCGTTTTAAAATATATCTACCTGTAAAATATTACAAGCCCCAGGCATTTCCGTGAAGCGTATTGATTCAGAGTGATGACGGTAGGTGCAACAGGTCGAGCGTCGTTACAAAGGTACGAAATACAGCAATAAATAGAACCAATTTCGCCCACCGTACGCTCTAAAATCGACGTACTAAAGTCGCATATCGCTCAAAACCTAGCAAGTCTGAATTGTGCAGTAGATATCTAGGTTTTCCAGGGCCTGCTAGAAAGAGACAGGTAGCTCGGTACGGGGAAGTATGACGTAGCTTGTTCGTTTTGCAAATTGGTTCAGGCTTCAGGCGCCCGGAACGCACTTTGACCTTTTGAAAGGATTTTAAAATCGATGTGAGTGGAATGAAATTATTCAGTGAATGCGGATTTGCTTTGACATGACCCAAGCCATTGGTGTCACTTCTTCAATGTTTATATCAGCCTGGTATTTATTTAGGCTTTTGTGACAAAGGATCTCTTTGTTGTCTGAATATTATGTTATACATATGTAATTGAAATGCTTCAAAATCTTGACCAATTTGCATTAGAGACCATATTTATAATTAGGTGGAATGAGTTCTGTTTGACTGGGGAGATACCACCGTCACAGCTATTCCTAGTTTACAGCAATTCATGAGGTGTGCTGGAGGGGTGTGTATGTCCTTCAACTTTAACCACATACTCGTTCTAGTACTTGATTCTTCTATAAGTCGTGTCTTCCACTTTTGCATATGTGCTGCAGATTTCGCATTATCACATCTTCCACACGTCTGACTTACTCTGTAAAAATAAATAATTACATAGGAATAATCAAACAAAGTATATTATAATTGAACACATCACTGGGCTAATGAGAAATAATAACTCAACCGTTCGTATTAATTAATTCACCCCGTTTTTCTATACGAAACAAATCTACTATACTATAAAAAGGTGTTTTCGGGTGTGTCTCTTATGTTGCTTAGGTGGTAACAAATCTCATATTAACCTTGGTAAAAAATAACTGGTCATTAAATAGTAAAAGCTTGCAATGTTTAGCTTGTCTAGAGGTCGCGACCGTAGTAACTGAGAAATTTAAACTACAAATAGTATTGAGACGATTCTCTAAGGAACAGGTTTACTTTATATTGAAAAATAACGTTTCATTTTTTGTTAATTTAGAATGGTTGTAGCTGGGGACGGCTGAACAAAGAAACTCGTCATCGTCAATCCATTTTTGTCCTTGGGATTGAGAGGAGGGTGTAGGCCATAGTCTACCACGGTGGCCAAGTGCCAATAGGTTGATTTCACCTTTCAAAACTTTTTTTAAGAACTCAGATGTGCAGTTTTCCTCGCGATGTTTTCCTTCACCGTTAAAGCAAGTGATAACGCAAGCATGCGAGTGGTGCCTGGAATTTGAACCTCTCGACTGAGAGACCGAGTTTAAACCATTACGCTATGAGCTGTCATATAAGCTGTTATATACAAAGAAACTCAGGTACATTGAAATCAAACATAATAAATCGTAGATCATAATTGTTAATTACCGTTCGACCGTTGCAAACCGTGAGCTCTATCGAATTATTTACAACATTGAAAGCTCGCACACACGCACACCAGTCGACCAATCACGAGCCTGCAGGTTGCACGGGACTTGCAATATCTATTCCCATTCGCGGCCCGGGCGAAGCTAGTTTCCGATCTGTTATTACAGCCTTCACATGTAGAATTGTAGATGTATGATTGCTAACTACGGGTATATGCGGTTGCGAATAATTCTCAAAGGCTGCCGGTGCCTGAATAATGAAATACCCAAACGTAGCGGTGCGTTATGGAAATGTCTGTCAGATACAAAATTATTGGTAGCTTAGAGCTTCAGAGTATCTCTGTGTAAATTAACGTTTTTATAATGTAGAACTATTTAACTTTGTAGTGTAGCCACTGTAACTCTGGCAAAATCAAGTATTGACCCTAAAAAGTTTTCCAGTAAGACTCGGGGACGCTCAAAAATGCTTTCGATGAGTTCTATAAGCTATAACTCCTCGTATAAGTTCACATTCCCTTAGCTACCCTTTAACTTAAAACAAGGCGACGAATAACATCTCTATCATATAGAAAAATGGTTACCGCGTAAAGAAGCTCAAGAAACAAACATTCACAAAATAAAGAAGTTAATACACATATCTAAAATCGATATCTTTGTATCCTTGTATGTCGTAAAGCATATCTGTCAAACAACTGACAGTCTGGAGGTATTAGAAGGGAAGGGTATGAGAAGTAATTTCGGCGATGAGGCGTGTTCACATTGAGCAACTTACTGACGTACTCGAGTTTTTGAAAGGCAACTCAATTAAAAGTTTATTCAGCTGAACATTAATGTGTAAGTCAAGTTTGTGTGTTTCAATCAAGAATGTTTTTGTACAGAATAGGGCTCGCCTTGTTTGACTTAATGGTCATAATTACGAATCTTAATTTTTCTAACAGCAAATCTCGTGCAGCGTTTTGCTGTTTTACTCGTTTATACCTTTTTTTAAAAGGTTTTCTGTCTTAGACCTAAGAAGTAGCTATATGTTGTGTATTGTATGTGTGTAGTCAAAGTCAAGTAGAGTTATTTTCTTATTTACCGAAGTAGGCTCTAAACATTACATGAAATCATAACATATTCATAATACCATTTCTGCACTTATAGCTTCACACAAAGACTTTCCATGGCATGGTTGTATTACGGACACAAGGAAATACAAGTATACAAAGTGCTATACCAACATTGTTTATTTAAATCTACATATATATCCACATTATATTTGCATAGTTGGTCTTTACTAGGACTTCATAAAAAATATAGGATTTTTGGTGACGTAAATTAATAGACGCTAGAAAAACATAGGCCCGGACGTTTATAAAGTATCTAATATAAACAGTGACAGTCAGTTCTCGTCTCCGATACTGACGTAAGTAGCTAGCTCTATGTAAATCCACCTTTATCTTTCATCGCTCACAAAAGATGAGGCCATAGGCTGAGTTTTGCGAGGTTGATTTACATGCCACGTCCCAATTTACAAGGATCGCAATACTGTCTTACAAATTAGGGCACAAGATAATATAATTTCTCATTTAGGTACACAATCCGAAATAAGTGTTAAATTTGGCCATTTTTTAATCTAAAATAGAAACAGTAACATTATCTTTAAGGATACAAAATGTAGTCATCAGCGGCACCTCTTTTCACTGCTGTCTTCTAGTTTTAAGGATGTGATGTGCATATTTGTTCGAGGCATTACAAATTACATCGTTACATCGCGTCTTTGACTGACTTAATCTTACAGGGCATTCACAAAAGTTGTCATCTTGTAGATGTTCATACTTTATTATTATAAAATCTTTATTTGTTTTGTTATAAATTGTCTTTGTTTAGGAAAGCATCACGTCTTATTTCCAATAAAGGTAATCCCCAATTTCCTCCCTATTACTACCCTTGTTTGCTTGTTGTTTGCTTATCGCTTCTTCACCAGTACCAAATATTTATGTTAACTTCGCATACACATGTTTACACTACCTTGTCTCGTTTCGAGAAATTATTGTTTATGTCATCTATAAAAGAGGTTATAATAGAATTATACTTGGTTTAGTCAAACGAACATGTCAAGTTTAGTGTAGATATAGAAATATATTTATTTACCTTACCCTAAGAAGCACCAATATATTTATTATTGAGTTTAGATAAGATTCCAGATTAGTAACGATTGGCAGTGACCTAACACTGATAACTGTATGAACTAACACTACGCAGTGACAAACATTGGCAAGCAATTATCCGTGAATACCATTCCACATTTGTTTTTTATTTCGAACCTGTAGTTACTGCGATAAGCGTGTCCAACTAAACAGAGAAACTCTTCAGCTTTATAATGATAGAGATAACATAGATTTCACCCACCTAAGCAGTTGTTTTGGTGTGTAATTAGTGCAAATGACGTACGTATAGACACTAATGCATAAAAGTATCTTCTAATAGACTTATCGTTAAAAACACATCAACGCCACGCCACTTTTTCATTTCATCCGAGCGTTGTGGAATAACAAGCTATGTATTTTTAGCGTCTCATATATTGCAGAATAAATTTCCCCGACACAAGATGAGATTACGTCTTTATGAGATACATTGAAGATGGCGAAACTAGGTTTACAGGTCTTTTATGAGATGTATATAATTCGCATGACAGATGTACTTTTTGAACAAGGTATTCCAGAATTGTCATGAATAAAGATAAGTTGTTGATTTTTTTTTATAACATTTGAGTAGCAAACGAGCTTGCAGTCCACCTGATTGAAAGTGGCCATTTGGACCATGGACATTTGTAATCAACCCCAGATATGATCACGGTCATACCTGGGGTTCACCACAGATGCGTTGCTACCCCTGAGGACTGAGATGG
>DWPV01007307.1:0-10793 GCA_018251915.1 Urbanus proteus proteus
ATGGTGTTGCAGTCAGACAGGCTGTCTTCCTCGGCCGAGTTGGATAGTTCCTTGTTAACGACCACGACGTTTTCCGCGAGGGTGATGCCCGCACGTAGCAGATCGTCCAGGCTGTAACAAATGAAAAAAGTGAAGTAAATACTTCAATTCGGCCACTCCATCCAATTTAAAATTGTTTCTCACCTGTCGATCGTTCCCAGCATCCAGTAGACAAGCGGGAAGTATGAGATTGCGTCTAGGAACGCAATGTCGGGCCTGCGCTCCAGTAGCAGAATTATCGGATTTAGCGAGGTCTTGGACCTGAAATGGGCTCGCAACGGTATAATAAAATTGTAAATGCCGTTAGAGGCGTAGTCGGCGGCTAGGATGATGGTCTTGTTCTGCCATTGGTACTCCTTCGCGTTACGGTAGGCGCAGTGCTCGCAGACCTGCGCCAGCTGCAGGCAACAAAGCGGCTTCTTCTCCTTGAGCAGGTAGCACAGCGTGGGGCTGACGCCGATGAAGGGGGACACCGGTGGGAAACCCTTCACGATCCTGCGGGAATGGCGCAGACGGCTCGTTTTACCTCTGATCACCGAAGCGCACAATTCACAAAAACAAAGAGGAAAGGCCGAAGCGAAGCTCAGTCAAAAGACAATTCAAAAAAGTTAAAAATTGTACAGTCTTATATGTTGATTTTAAAAGTTTGGAGGTACTTACTATACATTCCTAGAAACGAAAACTATAGAATTTTAAAGGTCATAGGCAAGTTACATACAACTATCCAAGAAACATTCAAGGAACGGGCGCGCGACCGGCTCTGTGAAGTAACTATGTATAGTGCTCTTCGTATTCTAACATTCAACATAGATCCAAGGAAATTCACATGCTTAGGGTAATGGTAGATACAAAATCTAGAATAAAGATTGTAGATATGTATATGTCATAGAAAACGAAGGTATAAATCCACATATCTAATGTATTATGTTGCTTACATTACCTTCGCATTTTTTGTTAGTGTCAGGTAATGAGATACGGATTCTAAATGTGTTGGGTACACAATTTTAGGTGTGCCGTAAGTTTTGTAAGATAAAATAATCTGAAAATTTTGAGAATATTAGATGCTGATAAAAATATTTAATCGTATTTGTAGTGGACATGAGATATTTAGACTTAGTTTCTTGTCAAAAAGTATACTGTTATTCAAATAATTTAAAACATTAAGGTAATCAACTCCAACGGTCATCATGAAAGTTTTTATATAAAAGATACATTGAAACTGTCTCCATCACTCTATTGTATGTCACTGGACAACGACATATTAATTTTTCTTTAAATTTAATACAAGCTACAGATTTTAATAATAAATATAGATAGATGTATCAACTTAAGATCGACCCTTACAAATCGGTTCGAATAATAAAAAAAAGTGGCCGAGGTATAATCAATTAATTGTACAGAAGACAGAAGAGAATTTCGGTTTTATCTTTTAAAAATCAATATTATGCACATCAGAATTACATCCGGAGCGCCATTCTTTCCGACTAATTCAGAGAATAATTTTGTTTGAGACAGAATTGCTTCAAAAGCGCTATTTCCTATGAATGTCTCGCTAGGGCGTATGCCAGCCTTCCGTATCGAGAGCAAACAGCTGGTTTCCCATACAGTTATTACAGCGGGTCTTACCTGGAGAAGTCGTTGCGCCAGGCGGAGCGAGCGTCGCGGCTGGCCAGCGAAGTCAGGCTGCTGGTGGTCGCATCATCACTGTGCAGGGACACGCTCAAGGAATTGTGGTACACGGGGATACACGTCTATCAGACACTTATACACACAAACACTATTCTCTATGTGAGCTTTGCGGCTTACAGTTATAGATCATTGCCATAGCGAGGATAGGTCGTCTCGGACAGTTCACGTATTCTCTAGAACGAGCTCATGCGTTGGTATCGAGCACATTACTCATTCATCTATTTCGTTATTTTGAAGATTCTTGTTTATTTATTATGGTATTTCAAGTATAGTTAGAATAAATTTAAAAATATCGATTTGGATGTAGGCGTAATGGATCTAGCGCATGCTTGAAATTGGATTACCAGGAAAACAAACATTAACTAAAATGTTTTTAATTTGATTGGGTTCCTGATTTAATGGTAAAAATAAAATATAAGATTTATGAACGAAGTTTGGATAAAAGTAATCGATCACGTCGAAGTTAATTGTTTAATAATAAATAAATATTGTTGATAGTATCATCATCATCTACGGTGGCTATTTATATCTTTGCTTTCCGTAATATTTTATGAAGCATAATCGTTATCAAAGCATTAAAACTGTTCAAATGCTTCATGCAAATCCATCTCCAGCAATGCAGCATTGTTATTTCAAGTTCTATTACCAAGATATAACAGATTGTCTGTTATCTGTTATGTTAATAAAGTTATAATTGACATTCCAAATTTAAATTTCGTTATAATATAAATAAATACTGTGAAACAATGGGCGAACGAGGGCAAGGAAAACTGCAAAGCAACGCGAAAACAAATAGAAGCGAAAAGAAAAACTTACGAAGTAACAATGACGTACGCTTTGTGCAGTGTGCATGCAGCCGCGACCCGGTCGGCTAGCTACACGAGTGAATGTACAGGCTAAAACAATCAAATAAAAATGCACTGTCGTTGGCGGATCCTGGCAGACCTTCCGGCGCGGAGCCGGCGCCGGCAACGACTTTAAAAACAAAAGAACATCACCAGAACTTGGGACAAATCGCAAGCTCTGTTAATGGTGTATAAATCTACATCAACACTGAGTAACGTTCCAACAGCAGTTCAATTGACGTGACTTAAATTCTCACTGTGGATGGATTTGTTATGAAACATCACTCAGAGCTGATCATTAAGAAAAAGACAATCGAATGTAATAAAATCTATCTGACGAAAGACAGTGAGAGGGTAACAAAGGGCGCGTGCGTGCGTGTGGTCGCGAGGGGCGGCGGGGCGGTGCTTACGCGATCTTCTCGGAGGGCGAGCGCCAGGGCACGTCGTCCTCCAGCTCGTCCTCGCTCTCGTCCACGTCCGCCTGCTCCTCTTGGTTGTCTGAAGCAATGTTCGCGCTGCTGGTCACCATGTCGGGCACCGGCAGAATTGATGGTCGCCGGCTCCCTGCAAGCGCAAGTCCCTGCCAATTTTCTCACTGCCCCAATAGTTATACCGTGCGCTATGAACACTCGACGACTGTACACGTGACGCATGCGGTAGCTGGTCTTGCAGGGCCGGATCTATCTCGTGCGGCATGCTGGACCATCACACCTATACTAATAAAACCCAGTTCGTCTAAAACTCGGTTCGTTGCGCTACGATATCAAAACAACTAGTGATAAACCCAATTTTGTCAATTTTGATCTGAGGGAGCCAGCAGCATCTACTGTGTGATGCAATTTTGGTTTTGTTAATTAGTCCTTAACGATTATTGGTATTGAAGATGCTATGGCTCCTGTTGGAGCAGTCCAACTGGCATGATAATTAATATGACTTATGGGCTTAATTGCCAGTGCAGGTAATAACTCTTTGTACACATAGAAAGGAATGCTAATAATGTCATCAATTCCATCTACTTTATTTTCTACATTTTATTTTAAATCTTCATTCTTACCAGAACGCGTCTCATGCATGACGTTTTTAGTATTCACACACAAACATTTCCACATATTCGATTCGATGACATTAGACATAGCTACTATTAGAATCTCCGAGCAAGAAACTATCACACATCATGCAGAACAAGTCCGCTACTGGGGTAAATATTGGACTACATTAAAATAAATCCGCGTAGGTACTTAATTTAGGTAAAAGTAATCGTTGTCAAGATATAATGGTACGATGTAACAGTCGGATAACTAATTTTTAATATTGGAACAACATGCTAGGCTGGACTGAATAATATTTGCACGATGGTGAGGAAAATTCCATTTGTTTAGTGCAACGTCGATCACAAATCCGTTGCAACCCATGATATGATGATCATGCTATAATCTACCTCTGTAATCGAATCACAAAAGGATTTACCTCAAAAACCTTTTTATGGAAATGTTATCCCAAAATGGTGTCTTACTTCGCCGATGATAACAACTGTCGTCGTAGCAACTAATTCTCCTGTGAAATTGGTTTGGTAATGTTAATGCGCACCAGCTTCAATTCCCGGCCGCTGCGGGATGGAGTCGGGGCTCAGGAAGTTGTTGTCCGGCCTCGGGAGCAGCAGGTTGCTGTCGGCGGCGCTGTCGGTCGCCGGCGACTCCTTCAGGCAGCTCCGTGACTCCGAGCTGGAGGCTCCCTCGCCCGTGCGTACTGCGACACATCACAAGTTTTGTGGATTTCTTCCTACCACGCGGGTTTGTGTCTTGCGGATCTGTCCCGCATGCGTTTAACTTGCATCTTATTGTTTAGATACTTTTCCAATCATATCTGCCATATGCACGCGGGTCGTGAAGACTGTAGCGAGCTATGTCACGCGTGCGGGTAAGATACGCATGTAGACATAAACCCGCATGACAAAAAGTCCCTAGGTCTATTTTTTCCAAAATATAGAAATTTTCGAAAAAATATTTAAGAATCTTATTAAAAGTATTATTTATAAGGTTTTGAGATGCTGTTAAAGCAAAATCAAATTATTAAAACAGTAGTTCTTATAACGCCATTGTTTTCAACTCCTACATATTTTACTATGCTACAGTTTATCATATAAATAACCAAATACAAAATAAATAGATTTGCAGCTTCCACATTATGCCATAAAATGCCGAAGATAACACAAAAATGCAATCAAATCATGAGAATGTTATGGCAATACTGAGCCAATGGGTTGCAGCGGCAGAATGGAGACAAACAATACATGGTGGTATAACCAATGAGAGCAATATCGAAGTATCAAGGAAAGCATTTATGGGATAGCTGACGAATACACCGGGCGCAAGGTTCAAGAGATTACATTTTATCAAAACCAAATATTTTGTGACAGGTTTTTAGAATGTGCTTCTGCGAAATTTTTAAGGACGATTTGGGGTACTCATTCGAGGAAACGTTGCACCGAGTGGCCGAGCCTGTATGCGTCGTGTCGATTGCGCACTATCTAAATAATAAAACCGGCAACATAAATGCATTTTACTGTTCGAACACCGCATGCAATTGTAATAAAAATTCCGACATACCAAGCATCACCAAACGACAACGGACGAATGTTATGTAACAAAAATCCATGATGCTGGTTGCTTTAAATTGGATTGAGTTGGCAGAACTCACGGTATAGCGCCATCTGCTTCGACTTTGCGGTATAACTCGTCGAAAACCGGCAGGAAATAGAAATTCAAACAGTTATAAATAATAATATACACAGCCTATACAGACCACAGAGAAAATAGGTAAAGAAAGATTAAAGTTGAAATTGCAAATGAAATTCATCTTTCGATCTATTGTATTCTCTGTGATCGATATAAACTTCAAAATTCTAGTATGACTGAGCTGCTCGCTGTCCTTGATTCAGACCCGTGGATGCCAATTGTATTCTTGCAACAATCACTTTTGGTAGCGGAAGACATTGAGCAACTTCTAGCGACTAAAGAAAAAAAAGTAGACTGAATGCTCGCCGGACAACCCAGAGCCACGTATCCGGTCTACTTTATGCGAAAATTCAACTGTGGCACTCACAGCCGGCGAACTTTAAAATAGCGGATTTAATATGTTTTGGTGATGCATTGGGTGTGGAATTTTCGGGAGCTTGCAGAATCACTTGTGGGGGATTGGAGTGATCCTTGTTATTAGTACCGTCTCTCTTCGGCTGCCCATTTCCCTCCTCCGCGTCTCCAGCCTTCTTTTCGTTAGAGAGTAGGCTACATGCGGTTTGGTCTTTAGGAATCAAATGTTTACTTTCGGTTTGTTTGTCAGAGACCACAAAGGCAGAGTTCTCCTCCTTTGTTATGCTCATGTAGTAACAGGTATCACTGCCTTTCATAATGTGGCGTGGTCCAGGGTTTAGGAGGATAGTTTCTTCGTAGAATTCTGGTAGTTCAGCAGGTCGTACCCCGACTAGAGCCACGCCGTATCTGAAGCAGAACATAAGATTATTATGTAATTTTGTGATCCATCCATTCATCAATGTTTTAAGATCTACAGCTGAACACAGGACTCTCCTATGAGCGTAAAAAACGTTTTTAGTAATAGTGCTAATTGGGTGGTGATGTTACAAAAGAAGACATGGCTACCCATATCGTCGAAGATAATTCTTTGATTTTGTCCTACGACATCATTGGAAACAGTGGCAGTAGTGCTACTCAAGACACTATAATATGCAACAATAATATTATTGGTTTTATTATCAACTTACTTTCGGTGAGAATGGAAGCTTGCATAGGTGAAGCTCTTGCCCTCATACTCTCCGAAAAATCGGCTATCTCCAAGTACAATATGGTATATTTCATTTCCGGAGCATTTGCCGTAAAGGCGGTGCCATTCCTCCGGAGACTGTTGACCCTCCCTGTTAAAAATAAGAATTTGAATATTTGAATATTGAATTAAAAAAAACAAGCATCAAATATACTCAGTTCATTAACAGTGAGAACAAATGTTTATAATCATTATTTCAGCAGTTCCAAAACAGAGCATCATCATTTCATGAATTAAATGATGAATTTTCGTGAGACGTAGTCTAAATTATAATAAGAAGTGTTTGTGTGGTGGTCAAAATTCAATCATCTCGACCTTTGGACCGTCATTATCTAATGAAGATGTTTTTCTCAAATTTATAGGATGTTTAGAACTTTAGAAAAAATCATTAGTCTCCAAATTATTTATTCATACCACCAGGGCACTTTACCAGCTACTAAACAAAAAAGAAAAGATCGACAAATAGAAGCACTGAACCCCTCTACTTAAAGATAGCTACGGTAGGTACGGTAGGTCTTACTGTCCACGGCTGGTGTGCAGCAGCAGCGTGACGAGCGTGGAGGCGCCGGGACAGGTGCAGTTGTTGGCGAGCAGCGCATACTTGAACTCGTCTTCGCAGACCACGTACTCCGCGAACTTCACGTGCAGCTTGTTTTCCGGCCGAAAGATTTGGACGTACTGCGGCACGTCCGGTGCGAAGTCTTTCACTGCCCATGATCTGAAACATATTTTGTTGCAGTTCAATAAAGATGGAAAGAAATAATTATTAGCAGCATTCATCGGAACATTTGCAAATGAACTTATGTGGAACCTATTAGTCTTTTTAAAGACGGTTGGGCTGCAGCTCCTTTGCATCATCAACAATTTAAAGGTACGTCAGTTAACAGTTGTGACTTTTTCCAAGTTTACAACTGATCTATCACCATTTATATCATGATATTCTAATTTCTGACAATTTTGGTTGGAAAATATATTTAGTTTTGATGAATGGATTGAGTGATAAATTTCCCACATTAGTGTCACTTTAAAACAATAAAAGTAAAAAATGTGTTAGCCAATTAGTTGACCATGATTGGCTATAATGAATTCTATAGAGATTTGGTTTTGTTTAAACATAAAGGATACTAATAAAGCAATTGCCCGTTTACCGAAGGATAGTATGCTCATCTGCAGCAGTCTTGTCGGCATAGTTCCTAGCAGCTAGGACGAAGCAGGCCTCGGCCTCGCTCATCCGCGCCCTGATTAAGTCCGTGTCCTTCAGGCACGATCCCTGGATGTAGATTACTCGTTGAGCCCAGATCGGGACCTGATAGGAAATAATATTTTGCTTTAATAAAGGTTTCTATAAGTTATGTAAAGTTATCTAAAATCTAAGTTATCATTGGACGCTTTCATACTGGTTGGGAATGATACTTTGATTGTAGACAATAGTGATTGGCAGAGACCGACGGAGAATAGTAAGCAGTATGACGTTTTAGAAAATAAATGAATCCAGCAGTTAATTAATGGGGATAATGTGATAACCATGATAATTGCATTGAATTTTAAAATTATTTGCAATCCCTTCAATCTTTCTTTACAAGATTTTTGTCACCTGCAAGATCATTCTCATAGTGGTGTCGAGTTCCATAGGAGAGAGCAGGACGACGTAGTAATCCTGAAGCAGGGGGTGAGCGTAGAACTCATTGAGGAAGTCCATGATGGTGTCCGCGTGGAGGGTGGTGGAACAAACCACGACATGCTTCTCGGACTGCGCGCGGTGAGAGGAGTAGGACCCGCCCAGCTTCTGCCGCTCCATCCAGGTGAAGGCCAGCTGCTCAAACTGTGCCATGGAAGAACATACAGCATGAAAATTTATATTGATTGTTTGTAAGTAGACTCATTAATGGTTCGAACGTTCACTGATATGAGTGTTAAGGCAATTAATAATAATGATAAGAATAATTAATAAGAGGGCGGTGAAAGTAATTAGTTGCTGGAAATGGAACCAGTAAATTAGTTACAATTGAAGATTTTACGATTAAGTGGTTAATATAGATTTTAAGTATTAGAATATGATATCCTTTATAAAATCAAAATATTTTATTTAGATTCCTTAAAGAATTTTCAATGTCAATCTTGAAGAATAAGAAATTTAATTATACATACTAATCAAGTAGGTAAATATTAAATTCCAAAAGGGCTTTATTGACCGCATTTTTATCATTTTAGGTAACGTTTTATTTTAAAATTCGGATTTTACAGATAGTTTGAAAACTATCTGTAATATTACAGAAAATAGATAATGGTTTATTTAACATAAATTAAGAAACAAATATTTATAAAAAAGTAAAAAAGAACTTAGTTTTTATTTAAAATATTTGAACAACGGGTGCTATCTACCTTGTAAAAAGGTGAAGGCTTCAGTATCTCTACAGTCAGCAAAGCAGATTCATGCACCCATATTGGGAATGTGACGAGTTCGGCGCCACCTAGTGTCCGCAACTTTGTTGGCTCTGAGTGCTCTGCTGTTCGTACATTCAAACGCGATATTGTGACGACATAGAAAATTATATATTAATTTTACCTACAAAATTTTTGTAATGCCTTGATTTTGGTGGAGCATGGATTGAAAAATTACTCAAATGAAATGAGAAAGTAAAATTTATTCAAGAACTGCAATTTATTTTACACTAGCTGATCCCGCGGTTTAATTTAGCTAATAAATGTAATGCAAAATTAAATACGTAAATATCTTTTTATTTAATGCTATTTGTTGAGATATAGTATTAGGTAAAATATAAAATAAAAAAAAAGCATCTTAATATTCTTAATGTCCCTATGAATTTTTATAAGCGTACTTTTTAATAATCCTAATAATTAACCCGCCATACAATAATAAATTAGATAAAAAAAGATAAAATGATCAGATTAAAAAGCTTGAATGAAGGTTCTGGAAAAAACAAAGTTGTTAGTACACAGATCTGCGAAGTTACATACGGTGAGTGAATTAGTAATAGTTGTATACCTTGTTGAAACTCGTCGCATGTCTAGTGGCCTCGCGCTTATCGAGCAATTGGGTGATAAGTGGTGCCGACTAAAGAAAAATATCTCTAAAATTCAGAAATTATTTCAATGAAACGAATGTATTGGAGAGTGGAAGAAAGTTTACCTGAGTGGGGAGAACGACAAGGGCCACGCCGATCATGATGACCATGTAGAGCTGGGAGGGCCAGATGTCGGGCACGAAGTCGCCGTAGCCGACGGTGGAGAAGGTCACCACCACGAAGTAGGTGGCTTGGAACAGGTTGAGGTGGCGGTGCCCGGCGCGTTGGAAGTGCTGTATCCCGCAAACGCTAAAAGCGTTTTAATTTCCAAAGTTAGTTTTTAATATTATAGAAGTGGCAAACGAACAGCACGCAGGTCATCTGATGCTAAGTACCGCCTATGGACTTGGGATGAAGCCCAAATGACATAAGAATCGTGCCTGAAGTCGACCTAATATGCGTTCCTACCAATGTGGACTAAGTTCGAAAGTCGATAAAGTATGTCTCCTTTACCACGTCCTTTAAATAAGAATATAGCAGCGCTTGACACTGCTATTCTTAGGCAGAAACAGCTTGTAAAAAGCTGTCGTCGAAGTTGAACCACAAAGGGTTCCACAACCTTTCTCATCATATTCAAAGTACAATACCGTATATAAACCATTAAGATTAACTGAAAGGAACAATTTATATCTCTGCTTTTAGTCTAAACCACATAAGTAAGATAAGTATATACCTATAACCATTCACGCATGATTGGGGCATTTACTTAAAGGCTTTCTTGTGTCGGAAGCGAGGAAAATGCAATCCAATTGTCTGTCCTAATTTCATTCTCTCTTCGAGCGAGAAATTGGTTGTATCTAAGTATCTCGGAAAATACAAAAGATTCTTGGAAAATGCTTAACGTGAGCAACTGTTAAACTAAAGGAGTTGGATTTGACGCATTGATATAAATATAAATAGGCAAAGGATGACCGGATTTATTGCGTGATTTCTTGACATGATAATCTTTTGAGTTTTGCAAAATCGCTATTTAGTTTTATTACTAGCTTTTTTTTATAAAAACGCATTAGGTCAGCTGTTTCTGCGTAGCGTTGGTGGTTCAGAAGATAAACTAAATTTTTTTCACCTTCTAACTTGTGTAAGATTAGTGATAAATATAATATTGGAAAGTAAATAAAACTATTTGCCAGTTTAGACAAGTCTAACTATAGTCGTCAAAGGGTGAATAATATAATTTGAAAATATAAAATATTCAGGCTCACCTTGTAAACACGAGACAAAGTAGCGTAACACATAGTATCATCAATTGTTGAGATAGAGCCGACTGAGATTTTTGCATAGCGCGATGTAGATCGTT
>DWPV01007308.1:0-10792 GCA_018251915.1 Urbanus proteus proteus
TTGTTGTTATAGCGGTCAAAACAAAACTAATCTTGTGAAAATTTCAAGTCTCTAGTTATTACGGTTTATGAGATAGAACCCTGTGACAGACGGACGGACAGACGGACAGACGGACAGACGGACAGACAGCGGAGGCTTAGCAATAGGGTTCCATTTTACCCTTTGGGTATGGAACCCTAATAAAATGAGATTTTTAAGAATATTTTTTTGTATGCAGTAACTTACCGCTGGCTCAACTAAGAACAGCATTAAAAATCTTTGCGCTAACACCCCTAGCGTCTTGTGTTTGGGTGCTGGGGGTTTGGGAGCCCTGCCCCGAAGAGCCTCGGACAGCCTCAATGTCTCGCCTTGTTTCTTTAGCAGTTTCAAGAAGGCGTTCAGTCTCGCTCCTCCGTGCCACAAGTAGGTGTTCTTTCTCTTATGAACAGCACACTGCATGGCCTCGAGAATGTTGATGATGTCGTACATGCGTCGCTTCTCAACGCCTAGCCGGGCTGCAGTGCTGTCCAGTTGTATCTCCACTGTGCCGTTGCCATGCAGAGGGTACAAGTCGAGAAATCTGAAAGATTGACAAACCTTTTTATATGAAGGAAACATGGTAAAATAGATTATAGTAGAAATACAGTACAACAGTCCATCTAATAGCATGTGGCAAAAATGCATTCGTGAGTCAAACAATAGGTTATACCAGAGGTTCCCAAACTTTTTCGTCTAGCGCCCACTTTAAAATTCAGTTATTTTGTAGCGCCCTCCTTTGTTTTTAACTTAAATACCTTAACATATTACCCCTCGCTCGGAATGTAATTAACCTATTTTTTCCTTTTATGTTATGTCAATAACAAATGATCACGCAACCCATCTGATGGTAAATGGCTACTGCCGCCCATGGACATCAGCGCCCCTAAATTTCTCTTACCGCCCCCCTCGTCCTCGTACCGCCCACTTTGGGAAACACTGGGTTATACCATTATTGTAACCCAGTATCTAATGTTTTTGTGGTTTGATTATCACTGTCACACCTGTTTGTAGATGATGCCATTGGTCACGACCAATGACGCTGGATTGAACACGACTAAACCTGTGTTATGGAGACTGGGTCTAAATTATCCAGACGTTATTAATTTGCTTATAATTTTATAACACTCTATATATGAGATATTGAAAGTATTCTCAATAGCTGAAGGTATTGAGTCCTTCTACATGTTTGTGACGTGAAATCAGTCAGACAGAGGCCATGTTGGAACCTACAAGGGTTTTAACATGATAAATGTAAATATGACCCATGCCCGTAGTCTGTGTAACTATTTTATGCCATATTTTCAAACGCAAAGTTGTTTTCAATGCACTAAAACAATCTTTAAGATCTTTAAGATTGTTTTAGTGCATTATTTTATATTTTACAGTTTCAAACTTTTCTTTTCATTTTCTGTAATAATTATGAGTGATATTGCCCAAAGGACCAATAACCGTTGGAGTAGAAAGATGAAATATTCCATCAGATTTAGAAGAATCAGACTCATCCAAGTCAGATGTTAGGGCATCTGATCCGTGGTCTGGCGAGGATGATGACCATAAGAGTGGGCGTGGCTAACCAAGTAACACAGAGCAAGAGATTTCAGATGATGAGAACCTATAGAGGAGCCTGCAGCAAAAAACAAATGCTCGTAAGAGTTGTTAGGTGTGTCTTGCAATGTCCCTGTAGTCCCGGAACCAGAATAGGGCTACGGTATCCCCTGCCTGTCGTGAGAGGCGACTAAAAGGGGGCTTCTGGGGTTCCGGGCGGCTCGAGTGGGAGCTCGAACTGTCCAGCCAGTGACCCCGGGAAGGACAGCAGTATGTGTGGCCGCATACCGTCGTGCACCAGATGGTGCGGCGAGCATTGTGCTTGCCTGGGATTGGGCCCGTTGGGGCATGGCACCGGAGGACTCCAGTGGAAGGTCCCTTTGGAGTACCTGGAGTCCTCTTATTAAGTGCTAAGGCGGCCACCGAGGGGGTTTTAGTGCGGAAAGAATCCCACATAACCCGGCGTGGTCCCCGATGCGTCGGGTACCTTTTTAAAAGTTTTTCCCCTCGTCAACAAAAAAAAGGTGTGTCTTGCAAGCAAAGACTACAGACTAAAGACTCAGAACTACCCATGTGTAGTAACACATTTGTGCCCTCAACATATAGTGTCTATCTGTGCTAATTGCATTAAGAATAATGATTTTTTCATGCTTAGTTATGTTATTATATTTATAAAAGTGCCACTAAAAACTAAGTACTTGTAATTATTATAACTAGTCTAGGTTTTGGTAGATAAAGCTAAATTTGATAATATTGAAAGTATTTTTTTCAAATCCTCTTTTCTATGACTAAAAGTTTATATATTATTAATATGTTTTGGTTTTTCATTGCATTATTAACAGTAAATGAATATAAGCAACAAATAGTATTAATAACTATACTAAATAGATATTGGAATATTAGCATTGCTTATCTGGTTAATTATGACCCCCACATCCTCATTCCTCCACGTCTGTGTAACAGTTTACCACCCCCATGACATCGGGTTAAACAGGGTGCTCACAAGTAAGGTACAGAGAGCCAACAATTGCCTTTTATCTCATAGTCCCAAGCTTGCTTCTTGGATTTTTTAGTTATATTGAGCCTATTTACACTTTTTATCTTACATGTGAGTTGTAAACACATCTCATGATAAATTATTACTTGTAAGACAAAACATACTATAAGCAGGCCTTGGTGTAACACTAGTCAGTACTACATATATCAGGTAATCATATTTCCCTGTTATAATGAGATATATTTAAAGCTATTTATAGCATACTATGGTAACTGCTCCAAACTAATTATAAAAACATAAATCTCAAGAACAGAATCACGAAACTTACTTGTCACAAAGTATTTGCAGCGATTTCTCTTTCCGATGCACCGTGCTAGGCGGCGGCGTGGGGTACTGCAGGGCGACATTAGTCAACAACTTGAGGTTAGCGGTCGGAGACACATAACTAGACGAGTTGGTCACCTCGCTCAGCGCGCATCGATGCTTCGGAGTACAAGTTATGTTGTCATCTTCATACATCGTGTGATAACATTATGCAAAATTCACAGCCCACAAAATATTCGCGTACTTTTTGACAGCACCCACACAAATCGAGTTGGTCAACAATTTTATTATAAGAATATTATGTCAAGAGTTTCAAATTAGTGTGATTTAACTATATTATATATTATTCAAATAAAATGATAAAATAAACATATTAAAAATATATAACATTTAGTACCCTATCGATAAACAACTTTGACAGAAGCAAATGCGCGCGAGCCATTAGCCAAGTAATAAAAAAATAAACGTTCCGTTTGTTCTATTTTTGATACCATTGCAAGAGTTTCATAATCATTATAAAGACGTATTTTTATAAATAAAACTGCGGTACTTATATTTATTTTAAATTATTCTAATAATGGGAAATAAATATTATTCTAATAATGTTATAAAGGACATTTTATTTATAAATATGGACGAATATTTGTGATAGGGCGTTCTCGCCAGTACGATTTGTTGGATAATTTGATTGGGCAATTAGCAATATCCGCCCAATTTAACAATAACCATGTTGGTAATTAAATTTATAGTCAAATTTCTTGGTGGAATTAGCTCTTCAGAATCAGAAGCCTTTTTCATCTTTTACGCAAAAAAGAAAGCTTGAGCTTCCACACATGGCATTTAGTCAAATCCGTCAAATTGGCATTGGCATTTAACATTTATGGTCAATACAAATTGAAAGTAACATCAGACACCAGTGCACTAAATAAAATAAAAACTTGTGATGTTGCATGTTCTTTATTTATTTCTTCTTATTAAAGTTACAAATTGTCTTGTAGGGGAAGTAGGCGCACTTCAAAAACCTTCAGGTTAGTATCACAGTTTACAAAAATTAAGATTGTAGGAACTTTTTAGATACATATATTTTTTGTAATTGCAGATTCTGTTTTGTGTCGTAGTTGTGGCAGTGAAATCTTATCAACGGACTCGATCATTTCTAAATTGAGTCCCGTGTCTCTTCATTCATTTTATGAGGCCACGTTCAACAATGACACAATATTAGTTCAAGTTTTGTCTAAAGATTTCCTGTTACAATTTCCGATAATAACTTCCACGCATTCGGCTTGTCTTGGGACAGGGGAGGTAAGAATACGTACCAGTTTGATGTGTAGAGCAAGATTGTTTTGAAGAGTTCCCTGATTAAAAGATCTGTAAATAACTTTCAGTGGGAGGAAGATGATTACTGGTTTCCTGACTACAAATGGAAAACTTGTGTTTGTACTGAGTGTGGAGCTATTTTAGGCTGGATTTTTGAGCCTATTGACCCCTATACTGTCGTTATCCCACCAAAGTTTCATGGTCTTATATTGCCTAATTTGGTCTCCGAAACTTGTAAATATTTCTTTTTGGTCTTTTTGGTTTGGTATTGGTCAAGTTTGTGTCTTGATTCATCCAAAATGTCTTTGTTCCGTTTTGTCTTGTGTATAATTGTGTAATCTATGTGGCAAGCTTCTGAATATTGTTTATCAAGATAAGAATTTGTAATTATTTTTATCTGAATCTTTCATAGACATTGAACAAATTTATAGTTCACTGATAATGAATGGTATATAACTGATGTAGATATTGAATATCAGAAATTTCCCAGTACAAAATATTCCAAAACATAGTAAACTTTCGTTGAAATTGAATCTTATAATTTTGATTATATTATTTTCTCTTTCATTCTCAAAATGGCCATAGTTTGTTTGGTAATTACATTATACATTTTGTGTTGTCGTTGGGTTCATGTCATTTCAACAAATGATATGTTTGTGATGTATGTTAATCGTAAGAAGGTATTGCTTGTTTATGGTATATTTAGGTGCTTGGGATGTCTATGTTCCAAAACAATGGTAGAATAACCATAATGAAATTGTATGACAACCTTTTGTTTTCAGTTACAGATTCACTCATCAAATATCCTGAAAACTAAAATAAAAGATGGCAGCCACCACAAGTTTATCGAAGGAGGATCAAGAATTTTTAGCCCAATGTGAGGAAGAGTTCAAGGATCGATTTACTGAGAATGATGAAGAATTTATGAAAGTCCACAATGCTAAACCGTCCACACCACCCATTGTTGAAAATTGGTGGACACCAAATAATTCTGGGAGAAGGAATGATCGTCGAAATAACCGACGTCACTTCCCATATGACCGACAAGGAAATAGGGATAGGGGGTACCAAGACAGAAGAGATCATCATGATTCAAGAGGTTATAATGACTATAGAGGTTTTGACGATAACAGGCAGAGACGCAGATATTACTAACATTAAGTAGTTTGTATGTTTGACAATAATTTATTGACTACCATCAGTGGCCTATTGACAATGGACAAATGGACAATGTGTCTAATACTAAACTGATGGGAATATATTTTTTTGTTTATTTAATATCATGTTATTTGAGAGCTATGCTATAAACACAGCAATGACCATTTATTTAGTATTTTAAAGGTGCATATGTGTGGGTCCCATGGCATAGCAGTGTGTCACAAATCATGAATGTCGACTCATCTTGGTCTGTGTAAATGTAACTTATATATGCACCTATAAATTGTCTCGAGCATATGACAGGAATAATGATAATTCTATGTAAATAAGAAGTAAATCACAAATCTTGAACAGTTATTTAAACCTCTTGGACTTAATTCACAAATTTAAGTGACACCTGCACAGATGTTTCTTTCAGTTAATTATTATAAGCTCATGTTACAATAAATGTTTTCTTCCTACAAGGGTTTTTATTTTGTTTCATTTATAAAATGACAAAATGTTAAAAATAAAAAGCACTTATTTTCTCAAAAGAATATATTCTCAGTTATTATGGCTTGATTTACATTTTAACAACTTAGAAATTACATAATGGATCACCAGTAAAACAATACAGCTACAGCAATTGAAAGATGGAAATCATAACAGAATAAATAAGTGTTAAATTTCTCTTGGCTACTCAACAATTTTAATAATGATTATAATTTATAACAATAATTATGCCGATATATTTTTATTTTAAAACTAAGTTCGTTACTAAGATATTAGATGACAAACAATAACAAAGTCTATATCTTGCATGGACAGACGCACTCGCGACAAGAATGTGCTCAACAATAGCTTATACAGTTGGCTTCTACAACATGCAATCTTATTATATATTTTTTAAATTATTATATTTATCCACTGCTCTTTCTACCATCAATACAGTAATATGTTGAATACTTTGCGACGTCTCACAAAAATATATCTCACCAATAATCTCATATAGCAATAATTACGTCATTAATTATACTAACACGAACAATAAAATAGGACCACAGAGAAGATAAATAGCAACTATGGGAACTATTAGCGCCAGTTACGTCACACACTTAATACAGACAGACGGTAAACCGGAGCAAGCGGATACTCGGCTTTCATCGACACACTAACATTGATTTTAGGTAGGTATACTAAAAGCGAAGTCCGCATATCAATCTACCTTCCGCTCGCTGAAACAACTATATAAGGACTGGCCATCATTTCAATTGGGGGCATAGTGAATTACACGGCACGTTTAGCATTCCTAGTGAATGATAAAATCAGTGTAACTTATAGGAATCACGACTATGCAACACCGCAACACGTACAACTTAAAATCCTACTGTATGATCTTATTATTTAATCCGAGAACCTAAACAATCTAAGCAACAACAATTGACAAAGCATAAGACATCGGCGTAGTGTGGATCGCAATATTCTTACCTGACAAATAAATGTATATTTTTAGTACATTCAACCGGTTAGATCTGAGTAACATCATGCTAAGTGACACAATTACTAAGCACAATGACGATTACATTCATCAAGCTCTAAGGTAACTATTAATTTTTTTTTCTATATCATTAAGATTATAATTGCATCGGCTACTCGAAACTGTACTGAAGCTTCACATCATAAAAATATTTTTTACCTTTTAATACACAATAATATAAGTTCTCTCGAATACATTGAATGAAAACATTCGCTCACTAAAACTATAGTGAAAGTAAAGCACGAAACTAATAAAACTGATCAACTACATCATTATTAATAATAATATTAAATAGTCATCGCTTCCATATATAAAATGAAATGCAAACATATTAATCAAATCACAGTGAAAGTGTAACATAAATTATGCGCACTAACTTAAGATTATGACTCAAATACAAACAGACACGACAACGAAACATACATTCCACTACGTAAACTAAACATATCATAATGAGTGCGTCGCCCGCTTCGCCGCGGCCGGGGACACCCATTGGTGGATTCTAAACACAACGATCGATTCGTTACATATAAACCTCTACATAACATTATACAATTATATTTTATCATTACAAATAAGTTTTTTTTAATATTGTTTATATCTTAACAACAATGCACAGTAGATAATAATTGTATGAATTGACACGTAATAATGATCGGAGCGACCCCCGCGGGGCCGGTCCGCGCCGGGTCCGGCGCCGAACGACAATTGACTAGGATTAATGCACTCGCTCCGGGACAGCCGGCGCCCCATCCGAACACGCCTCCGGCTTCGGGAGAATGAAAACATTGGTCGAGTTTCAGTACGTTTGACTAGAACTGCGCGCGGGGCGCGGGAGCTTTCGAGTCAATGCGAATACAAAATCGTTTTCAGACTCATCGGTACTAAAGTCGAACAGACTGACGTTGTAAAAGTGTCAAATCTTCGTAGCAAATTTCATAAGATAGTCTAAAGCTTATATCGACGTGACAGGGGTGGGGTGTGCGGGGGGCGTGTTCAGATGAAGGTCCAGCACTCCATGATCTTGACGACGAAGTCCTCGCGCGTGCTGAGCGGCTCGTTGCCGTACGTGGTGCAGCGCTGCGTGCGGCCCAGGTACAGGTCGCCGTCCAGCCAGATGCCGAACTTGCCGCTGCGGAGGAACAGAAACATTCATAAGTATACGACATATTTTGAACTTGATTTGAAAACTTGATTTATATAATATAACGAAACAAAAATGTACGTTTTAAGAAATATAACCGTTTCAACAATAATAATATTCAATTCATACACGTTTAACAACAATTTATCATACTATTACAGTCCTGTAAAGGTACATTTTAATATGTAATTTTGTTTTTATATTCTTTATGTATATATTCTATTAATTCAATAAATAAAATAAACAAATTGTAACACAAAGAGTGAATGAAATGAAATAATACTCACTCGCCAGCGCCAATAGATATGTTGTCTGTGCTGCCACGAATGAAATACATGTTGTCGCCGGTCCAGCCCCAGTATTTGAATTTGGTTTTGAATGTCACTCCTTGACCTGTAAGCAGATTTAAAAAAATATTCAATACATCTTAACTTCTTACTGCACAATAAGATTATCTTGGAAGAGAATATGCATTCAATCTACAATTAGATGACAACCTACCAGGATATGAAAACCTTCTCTATACTTTGCCACCTGCCGTTTTCTCTTCATTTCATATTATCTCAGCACTGCGTCTCCCTCTCCCTCTATCTCATACTATCGCAATCGAACTCGATTTTTAATCCCCTTTCAAATTTACCTTTACTCTATTTCCCTCCTACCATCGTTCACTCCCACTGCATCTTGCGGTAGACGACCTCCGAGGGTGCAGAGCGTCCTACGTCTCCTCTCTCCCTATCTCTCTCTACCTCTACTCCACTCTATATCTCCTCACCTTCGCTGTCGTCCTCCTTCTTGTCGTCCTTGGCGTCGTCCTTGTCCTTGGCGTCGGGCGGCAGCGAGCGGCGCCGCGTGTCCTCCACGCGCTGGAACGCGAACAGCAGCGACTCGCCGGTGCCGTAGAAGTGCTCCGAGGGGTGCAGGGCGCACGAGGTCAACGCGCCGAACACCTGCAAAGGGGGAACGTTTTTTATAGCGATACATCATTAGACGCGCCATACGTTAAAAATAATTGGCCAAGTTTAAGTCGAACTCGCCGGTTTCGTACCAAAAAATTTATATCTTTTTTTTTAACCAGCTGTATGTTTTTTATATATTTTCAATTCAGCCGTATGTTTTTTATATATTTTTAGTATTTGTTATTAAATTCGCTATAAAAGTACACGCATTGTAAGTATTTAAATATATGTAAGATTCAACAAAAAAATAGTTGTATGTCTTGTATGAGGAACTCCTTCATTTTAAACATTTTTTTTTTATTTCAGTAGTAATTATCACTTAACCTCAGGTTAGTTTCGTGATCATTGACCGCTTCTAACTTCCATCAAATACAAAAATGACAAAACCACTTCAAAACTTTTAGACCGTATCACCATACTCGTATATCTGTGTTGACATAAGTACTCAAGTGAATTTCACGCTTGAAAGACTAAGTACATTACGTAAATTGCACCGAAGCTTTTATAACATTTATCAATGTTCTAAATGCTCCAGCTTTTAAGATAACGATAAGCTTTCAAATTAATTTATCGGTTTATTGAAAATTTATCATATAAAATCTGAGTTTTGGCGTGATACCAATGTTACAAGTAGTAGTTTTGTCAACTGATGTTTCTGAAATATTTATAGAGCTTCAAAGGGATTAAAATTGTATTTCCTGTGATCACAGGAACACAGTATAAAAACTAGTAACATCGTAATCCGGGTTATAGCAGCTCAGGGCATAGGTTGTGTTTGCTGTATAGAGCATATGATGAGTGTAGTTTCGGGACCAGAATAGGGCTATACTATGCCTGTCCGTCGTAAGGTGACCAAAAGGGAGGTTAGGGGCGGCTAGAGCGGGAGATCTAACCGTCCATCCAGAGGCTCTGAGAAGGTCGGCGGTATGTGTAGTCGCATAACGCCGTGCACCTGACGATATAGCGAGAGTAGCGTTCGTCCGAGCTGAGCCCGATGGGGCAACGGGCTCAGAGGACTCCGCATGGCGTTCCATGCTGAGACCGCGTAGTCCTCTTCGCAGCACCGAGGATGGCCACCAGGGGAGTTTTAATGAGATAAAAATCCCATATAACCCGGTGTCGCTCCCGAGGCGTCGGGTACCTTTCGAAGTTTTCCCCCACGTCAAAAAATAGAGCATAGGATAAAAAGTACATGTACTCACGTTGTTGTCCGTGTCCTGTATGACGAGCAGCACGGGGCTGTCGACGCGCTGCATCTTGCGGTACATGGAGGCGAGCGAGAACCCGTGCTGGCTGGTGCTGAACGCCAGCGACCACATGTAGCCCTGCGCGCGCGCAGGTAATACGCCGCACAACTTCTCCCTGCAATTAACAATATCATCATCATTAATATATCATTATTATGAATGGCAATAAAGAAATTGTCAAAAATCAGCCTTGAAAACAAGTCGCATCTATACAAATAAATAAAATTGAAATGTCTGTTTGTGATTTCAAAATATATTTTTTTTACTTAATGCATATGAAAGTATACACGATACCTATAAACGGCTGGATAGATTTTGACGGGACTTTCACTGGACGATAGCTGAAGGTCTAAGGCTCCTTTAATTTTTAAATTTATTAAATTCAAGATGCAAACGAATGTGTATTATTCCTGATGGTAACTGATCACTGACTTCTAGAATTGCAAACAGGATTAAACATCTGAGGTTGGCCCTATTTCTATTTATGTAAATATGGTAGTATGAGCAGTGATAGCCTAATGGTTGAAACTTGGCCTCTCAATCGAGAGGTCCGAGATTCAAATCCTG
>DWPV01007309.1:0-10792 GCA_018251915.1 Urbanus proteus proteus
TTGTACGGATATTCAAGCACTGGTCAGCAGCAGTTACGCAAAACGCGAACAGTTTTTGAATGCGCAGGGCTTATCTATGGTTATATAGATCTTTGCTTAAAACATATACAACTTTGTAGATTTTACATACCTTTACCTCTGTTCTCTACGGATTTGTAAATACAATTAGAATTGATTAGATACCCGATCGACGCCCTGCAAATGAAAATCATAGTACATACATAGTTGACCAAGCATCCTTCAGCTTTCAAATTTAAAAAAATCATTAATTAATTGAAGCGCGCATGGCCCTGCGGATTGCGTAGATATTAATGGATCTAAAAAAGTTAAGTAATGTCGGGCCCAATTGTTATCATTGGATAGCAGTCCATAAGTCATGTCAGAGGCCTTTAAAAACATTCGACACAGGTTGGCCACTAACGCGTATCCTTTCCACCAACACGCATTGAAGCAGCGTGTCGGAGTACGCTCCAAGCCTCTCTCAGTCGTGAAAGAAGATCAGAGCCCAACAGTGAGGCATAAAAAGGGCGAAATAATCAATAACACCAAATAAGTCGCTTGAATAAAGTTAAAACCCATGCTTAGCAGTTAAATTCAAAAAACCTAGTTTAAAAATTGCCTTTGATTCGTCCTATCTGTAGCATTAAAATAAGGTCAACCAGTATTAATCGCTGAAACACATTATCATTATTATCTTGTTTGCTTAACTCCACGAGGGGTAATCGTTAGCCCCTAGACGAAATGGCGACAAAAACCCATAACAGGCATTACAAGTTCGTCAATAAGAAATCACATCGCCACTTCATGAGAATTCCACACAATGAACTGGAATGTTTTTGTGGTACAAGTCATAAGATGAATCTATCATACGATAAGAATGAATCTATCATACGATACCTTATTTTGTTGTTGTTATTTTAAAACAGGCATTTTAAGTAGATAACATACAATAGATATGTCTATTACACTCTATTAACAAAGCTAAGAGATGAACTATCATAAATCCGAGCAGCCTATTTAGCATTTAGAGTTTCACTGCTGGAAATAGACTTCATATAATATGGTTTTTCTCGGTATTATGGTATGCATATTAATGACTTAGGTAGGATATGCACAAGAGCGTGAACAAAGGGAGCGGGTTTGTAATCCTAGTGATAGGTTCTTAACGTTTTTTAAGCATGCGCGCATGAAAATTATCCATTACATGCTTAAACGATAAAGAGTACTGCTGCTTTCGTTTTTCGTGACAAGACTGGTAGTTTTTTGCTCTTTTTTCAAAAGTGACAGTACTGAGCGTTAGAAGACTACACGAATCGCTAGTCGCCTTACACTTGCACCGCATTATCTAACTGCGCTCGGGGGCCATAACAAAAACTTTCCATCTAAATAAATAATTCAGAAGCATTGCGTTTGTTAGAGAACTCGTAGGAGATGTATCGAATTTAATTTTCGACTACGCACAGACCGAATTCAGTTTATTCATAGTCAATATTGCTTAACTTTTCATATGAAGCGTTGCAGAGGATCACCACGATTTAAATGCAAAACGCATAAAGTTTATGTGAATGTCGAGTGTTAAACAATGTTTTAGTAACTGCGGTTTGGTTATTAAAATTTACGGTCCTTCAAAATTAATTTTCGTTATAATATTGCTACTATATTATTCTATTGGTGGTGTATATTACAAAATTGATGTTCATAATAATGGTCAGCGGTGTAATTAAAATGTAAGGATAATTATAATATATAATTACAATATTTGTCTCTTTATTCATTCAGAAGGTGTAGGAACACCCACGTGGAGGGCGGTTACCATGCCGGTCTGACGCGCAATGGGTCCCAGGTTCAATTCCCGGCGAAACAGACATCTAAATGATAAATTTAAAGTTCTATTCAGGGTCTGGGTGTTTGTGTATTCATGTACGTGTACCATGGCACCCACGACACAGGAGAAAATCCTACTGTAGCAGTATGAGTGTAGAAAGCGTTTTAAGTTTAAGTTTTTTGAGTTTAAATATTACAAAATAAAATACCATTTACTCATACAACAGATATTGTTAGAAGGCAATTGAAATCATCGCTCTGTTTGTGCAACCGGCGATTTACATTAATCGCTCATACCGGTTGTAATTCAGCAGAGAATTGTCGCCGGATACACGCACTCAGCCCATTGTAGCACTGAAATATGAATAGGATAACTTGGTAGGGTAATCAACGCAAAACGGTTATTTTGGCTTTTGAAACGTTAATCTTACTATCTTACTAATATTATAAAGCTGAAAGTTTGTGAGTATGGATGGATAGCTGGATGGATGGATGTTTGTTACTCTATATCAGACATAGACATTAGTCTGGAATAGCATATAGGCTACTTATTATCCCGGGAAATGAGCGGATCCCGTGGGATACCTTTATTGTGTTTTATCGCTGTGTCAATCTAGCGACATGTTTATTGATTTATTTTTCAAATGCTGGTGAAACCATGGTGAAACGGCGGGAATCATCTAGTTGGTTATGTTTTTGTTGTCCGAAAAAAATGTAGTATAGAAGTAGCTAATGAGAATTCCACCTGATGGTGAGTGGCCACTAACACCCATGGATCTGTGATCAAGCTCAGATAACAATCTTAGTTGAGGTCGGCCACAGATGCGTTAATACCCCTGAGAACTGAGTTGGAACGCTTCGGATAAGTATGTCTCCTTTACACAGCAGCGCTTAACAGTGGTGTTATAAGGGGAATAAAGGTAAAGCGGTGGTGCCACTGGAATCAATCTACAAAGGGCTCTACCACCATTAGAAAGTACTTTCTACTACTTCTAATTGTTATGTATGTATTATTTAAGAAGAAATGCTTTGTCATTGTTGTCATAATTTTGAATGGAATATATTTTGTTTGCTTCCATAAACGTATTTATATTTATTCTTTTAGGATACCTTTAACATATTTATCAATAGGCTACTTTGATTTTCGAAAAAAGCATTAGCGCGCGCGTCACGCTCATGGGGGACCCCTCGCGGGAACGCGAGGCGTTACCTATGTTTAGATAAGTATTCCTTTTTACTTTTCTAACGCGGGAATCAGCTAATAAATAATATTTACCTTCTTCATCGCTTCCTATCATCTTGTACCGCTCATAGCCACTCAGATGGCGATGAGTGCCGAGTCCAAAGTCATCTTTAGTCCATTGAAGCTGGCCTGCCTTGCTCTCTACTCGACAAGGGAGGGTCACTCTTGATCCTATTACTGCACTCTGGAAAAAAAGGTTTATTTAGTACTAAGCTCTGAGCAGTTCTTATAATATCTGATTAAATGCTTAATCTATACGAATAAATAAAATTAAGGTGTCCGTTTGTGATGTTATAATATCATTGTTTTACTCAGTGCATATGTAAGTATACACGATACTTATAACTAAAATGCAATTTAAAAAAAAATGTCTGTCTGTTTGGCTGAGCTAATCTTCTAAACGGCTGGATGAATTTTGACGGTACTTTCACTAGAAGATAGCTGAAGGTCTAAGGCGTAACATAGGCTACTTTAATTTTTTGAAAAAAATATTAGTGCGCGCGCCACGCGCACGTGCCCCCCCTCGCGGGAGCGGGGGGTGTTACCTATGTTTAAATATGTATTCCTTTTTACTTTATCAACGCGGGTGAAATCGCGGGGATCAGCTAGTAAATACACATAGGTATTAGGACACTCACGAAGAAAAGCATACAAATAAAACCACACCAAAGTACACAGTTTAATATATAAGACATTATGACGTCTCTGATAAGAATAAAAATATTTAACTACAAACTGAACCAAAACTTTTCCACAGATTACAGTTTTTGACAACTAACCGCCTTCGTTTAACTATTAAACAAGACTTATGTAACAGTTAAATTGCTTCTTTGACATTATGACAAGTTTTGTGTAAAAGTTAAATGGTAGAACTTTTTGGTTCGGTTTACGCACTCTTTCTTGCCTAAATGAACCTTCTCCTGAAATATTCCCGAAGCGCTATGATATAGGGTTCTTTAAAAGAGGTGCAAAAAGATCTCTCTTTCCAGGCGGCAGTAACTACTGTCCATTTCAGGTAGCCCGTCTGCCTTATTGTTAGGTACACTTATAGAAAAAAATCGCTGTTATGTTCTGGTCTGAAGAAGACATACCTGTACCTCGTAGTATGTTACCTTATCACACCCTTCAGACTAGAACACAGCAGCGCTTAACACTGCTGTTAAAAGGCAGAAATAAGTGTGGCGGTGGTACCGCCGAAGTTGAACTACATAGAGTTCTACCACCTTTAAAATAATAAATAATAGTATGAATAGGTAAACACAATTATGATTCATTCTTTCAAGTGTCTTGCCACTGTATAAATAAATTGTTTGAAATCTTTATCAAAGATATATCAAGGATGCTTACAAACGGCATTACTAGAAGTAAACACTTAACTTTGAAGAGTCGTGTAATTACTTTGAAAATAACTGAAAAATCTTAATTATTCCATAGTATCCGTTTTCTTTATCTTTATCTATACTAATAAATAAAATTGAAGTGTCTTGCAAAATATCATTTTTTTACTCAATGCATATGAAAGTACCTAAATATATGTTTGTATAGAAGTTTAATAGTGTGTGTGTTACGAGTTACGAGTGTGTGTGTTACCTAAAAGATTTAACGCCTGTTAATTTCACATCCGTTAATTCATTCATATTTCAACAATATCACATTACTATCTTGTGCAATAAGTGTGGAATTAATTAATTCAACTAGGTACAGTAGAACTACGTTTCATTTCATATTTTTCATTTATTCAAAATTATTTATTCCTTTTTAACTTTTACTACACTATATAATTTATATATATTATACATATATGAATTTGAATTTATAATGTGTAAGTTTTAGAAACAATTGCCTTTTTGTGAACTTAAGCATATACAGGGGGCACCTAAGTGCAAAGGCAAAAAAAACTATAGTCTTAGGTACTATCATAAGATTTTGTAACTTTATAAAATACCTATAATATCAAATATCAAAGGAATTAACGTTGAATTCATAAAAATATGAATAATTAAAAATTGATTGGTATAAAGTCCAATTTTTTGTTTCAGGTTTTGGCAGCGCCTCGGAATGGTCATACGATTGTAAGTATCTATTTATACTTTTATTGATTGTAAATTATGTATTTAGATAAACATTGTTGAGTATCTCTCACACCTGCTTGAGTATCAACAACAGTAGCGGATTTACCATTCGGATCTCGGCGGCCGGGATGACGGCGCTCGGGTGACGGGCTTGCGTTGCGGGTTGCGTTGAAATGTATGACCCGGTGACGGCGGCAGTGGACAAACGACCTAAGGCGGCAGATTCAAGGGGCTAAAATGTATCTTGGCATCTTACATTTATTTTGCAAAAATTTCGGAGACTAACTATGTATCTACTAACATCGGAGTATAACTATGATTTTCACTACCTACATATTTCCGCTAACCTTAGAGGCGGCAGCAAATTATGATTTTCTGATTCCGTGGGTGACTGTACGGCCCGAAACTAAATTATTGACTTGCAGAGGTAAATAGCCTACTGGCGGCAAATATCTGAATCCACCACTGGTCAACAATGTTGTTGCAAATGTCCATAGATGACGGAGACTACTTTCCATCAGGTAGCCCGTCTGCCTTATCGTTAGGCTTAAATATAAAATGCTCCAGTGGCAATACATAAAACAGCTTCATGACTGACTTGAGTGAAGTACATCTAAAACACTCGAATTAGATTGAAAATACTTGAATTTTTCTACATTTGTGAAAAAGTCCCGAGCAAGTCGATTCATTAGCTTTCAAGATAAGTCCATACGTATAACTATAGATAAAAGATAAGATAAGTTTGTATGCAAAAAAAAAATAACAGTATTTTGTTACCATGGTCTGCGATTTCGAAATTATGGAATGAAAATATTTAAGAAAAAAAATAAGCCTTATTTTTTTTAGTTTTTTGCTATTCCACTCTAATTGTCTAAACACCCTGTAGATATAAATGTATAAATAAATATTTACATACCTACTTCCAAATTCTAGCCAACAGCCTTTTAAGATCTACTGACTGGCATAGGTCTTCCGTTGGTAGTGGGGATTTTAGCCAATAGTCACCACCAGTAATGTCATCATCAGGATGACATAACTGCTCATCCTGAATTGGATTTCTTAGTCGCCTATGACATCCACGGGAAGAGAGGGATAGGTGTCACCATTACTAGACACCGCAAATACTTAAGTAGGAAACCGAACAGGTTTGCTACCTATGGTCTCCACATTAGGTCACTCGTAATAGCTTTAATCTAGCGATGGTGGGTAACAATTTAATCCAATTGTTTTACAATTTATTTCAATCCCCACCTAAGTGCAGGAAGAGTTACCAACCTTGAACTTCGGGAACCACTGACCTTCGGAGCTATTAATTGCTTGACCCGTAGGAATCAACTGGTTAACTGTTACACAAGTAAATTATTATCTCAGCATAATTAAATGTTTAGCCCAGGCCCCAAAGCATAGATCGTAACCGATTTACTGAGCAAAACACTGGTGGATCTAGCCATATGTTATCAAAGGAAAGCCCTTTGGGGGAGGCATAACCTAACCGGTTCCGATATTTTTTAATGAGTGTGTTGATAAGCAGTGATAGCCTAATGGTTCAAACTTGGACTCTCAATCGGGAGGTCCGAGGTTCAAATCCCAGGCACGCACCTCATTTATGTGCGTATTAGAGATTAATTGTCACTTGATTTAACGATGAAGGAAAACATCGTGAGGAAACCTGTACACCTGAGAGTTCCTTGAAATTTTTAAAAGTGTGTGAAGTCTACCAATTCGAACTAACGGGCTTTAGTCGATTTTACCGTTCCCTTTAAGGCCCCGGATGGACCTATTTACCTAAATGATTTTAGATTAGACGAGCGAAACTTTAGTCCTTCGCTGATGAATATTTAATATGCTGAACGGTACCAGAACTCTACTTCTAAGTGGCAGATACCTGCGCCTTTAAAATAAAAAGAGATTTTTTTAACTAGTGAAGATACACTAAAAAAATTCTTAATTTTTGTTACCAGATGAAACACAATGGCCCGGCGAGTGCCGGACGGGTCTCAAGCAGTCACCCATCAACATTATGACCCGGTCGGCTATCTACGACAAGGAGGGCGCCCACTTGAGAGGGCCCCTGGTCTTCCGTGGTTACAACAGTGTCAATGCTACTGGCGAAAATAACGGACATACGTGTAAGTTATAAGATGATTTCATTATAACAGTGGTATAATAGCATGTTTATGGAGACGTACTGATCCGAAGCGTTCCTCCTTATTCCTCAGGAATAGCAATGCTTCTGTGACCGACCTCGGATATTATCTTAATTTTATGGAGGTTGATTAAAGACGTCCGTCAGCGGTACCTGTAACATGTTATCAAGTGGACAACAGTTAGAACATATAGTTCTAATTATAGCATTATGTAGAACGCCTCGGATAAGTGTGTCTTTCTTACCACATCGTTAAATATCAGCACAGCAGCGCTCAACACCTTAATACACAGAAATAGGTTTGGTGATAGTGCCTTCGAAGTTTTATCACAAGGTGGACTAAAAGAGCTAGTTTTAGTGTTGAAACTCCCTAACTAAGTATCAGATGGATTACAAGAACATTTGCTACTTCTATAAGTAAAGTTTTTTAGACGCAAATTGCTAATCCCGTGATCAAAACACATGAGAGCATCACAGCCATGAGACACTATCGGTTATCCAAGATAAAGATATCAGTTAGATTTGGCATGTGCCATGCAAATCTACAAGATAATCTGTTTGCGAATTTATCTAGCCGAATACCACACTTGAAACGAGCACAAATCAAGATTGCATGTTTTCTTTTTATTGATCTACTTTTACTGGGAAAACTATTACGCGATTTACGCACTTTTATCACAGTTGGAAAGGATTTTTTAGTTATTAGAAATGGGTCTTGGTTTGGTTGCAATAAACGTTTAGTTTACATATCACTTTTTTACTTCATGTGCTATTTGTTAATGTGTCGCAACGTATGGAAATATTCCGCAGGTCATAAAAACCTCAAATTCTGGCTTATAAAAACCTGACTTATAACCATTGGCATTTGTAGTGTAAGAATTAAATCCCTGAACTGACTTGTGAAACTAAGAGTAAATGTACGTACTAGTACGTAATTTGGCATAACTGAAGAAACAGAAATGTGCTACTGGCAATGAGTGCAATAAACCTACAATATTTATTAAACAAGATACAATAACATGAAGATTAACAACAATATTAAGAAATAATATGGAATTTTATAGAATCACATTAAAACAAACAACTTTTATCAATGTATCAACAACCGTAAATTCCCGCTAGATTTTCTGTCACAGAACACAGATAAAAAATGTTTCACAGATAACAATTTTCTTGACGTCCTTATAACGTTTACAAGTAGTAATTTGATCGATTGAAAAGATTTGCACGTGCTGCGTTCAAAAGTGACAAAAATAATCGGGTATTCATAAGTAACTAAATGTGTATCCACTTACGAGCCTCTTGGGGTCTACTGGCCTCATACACAGGCCTACTACATAGGCCTCTCTTGGATGTTTTATCAATAGTGTGAAGGTAACCGCAATTGTTTAGGTTCACGAGAAGACGCCGCTTAGCTCCTGGATTTTGTCCACTTCACGCCTTCTACCACATCTCCGAGAAGAAATGAAATGTGCACATGACCTTTTAATACGGTAGCAGCAGCATATAACATGAAATGGTTAAAGGAATGAAATCTTCAAGAAAGATAATACTGTTTAAGCAATTTATGGGTCACTATTCAGAAACTTTCTTGTCGACAGTAGACTGCTGGTTTATCAACCGCTAAGGATTATTAAAGTCGTGTCTGAGAGCGGCATGAGTTACATGAGACGAATAATTAGAAATTGCAATGCCTTACAAGATTCAAATTAAAACATAAACGTTTTAATTTCGTAATTTTTCGCGTGAAGTAAAAGTCTTGTAAAATTACAATGTGTAGCGAAATCTCCTCAAAATTAACTCGGTTGCAGCTTCTAATCCAAAATAGAAACAAAAATGGCCTAAAAAATTGTGCGGATTTACTAATCCGCGTTTTATTTTAGCCAGTACTACCTTTTGCACGCGGCTTCACTCGCTTTAAATTACATAGGTATAAAATCAAGTCAAGAGGAAGTCTTGAATCACTCTATCTATTAAAATTACCGCATTAAAAACCGTTGCGTAATTTTTAAGATCTAAGCATACTTAGGGACAGACAGCGGAAAGCGACTTTGTTTCAAACTATGTAGTGATAGTGATTAATTCGTACGATGTGGCACACTTATAAGACTTTTTTTTAAATTATGAGGCTTTTTATAAATTTTCATAAAAGATTTTCCTTCGCTCTTACAACAAGTGATACATAAGAGTCATTTCACATAAACAAATACACACACATATATTCAGACGTGCGTACCTGGAACTTGAACCCGTATACTCTCCACTTACCGCAAATAGTTAAATGGAAACACTCCTTACAATAAAGTTATTAAATCATTCATATTTATTTCAATAATGTCTTTTATACAGTAAAATGGACGATAGTGGAAGACATCCCGATGCCGGTGGTGTCCGGAGGCCCGCTGCGAGGCAACTACAGCTTCCTTCAATTCCACCTGCACTGGCTCTCCGAACACGCTATTGATGGGATGAAGTAAGTTGACTTTAGTGTCCCACTGCTGGGCATAGGTCTCTCGGAGTGAGGATTTGGGTTATCGTCCACCTAAGTGGCCGAATGTGAACTGATATACTTTTAGGTCAGGCCATTGCTGGACACGGAACCACTCGGAGTGAGGCGGTTTCAGGTATTTAAGTTCATGGTGGCTGAGTGCTGACTGATAAATTTTACTAAACTTTGTCATTATTTTTTAATAGTGCTTCTGCCTAGTGAAGAGAAGTCGTTGAAGGAAAACGTGAAGAAAGTTCGCGATTTTCTTCAACGTAACATCAAGTGATAATTCATTCCTATTTACTGCACAAAAAATGATAATTATTAAGTTTGCTTTGGCTTAGCTTTTTTTGCTTTACGTTGTTATTATTTCCTTATATTATTGTAATGCTTGTAATACACACATATTTAATTTGAAAGTTTGCTTTCGGATCATAAGTATATGTTGCTAAACACCAGACAATTATCTTAATGCCTACATATTAACAAGCACTATCATTCAGTTCACACCACTGTCATTATGATCTCTCTTAGATCTGTGCTATGCATATTAACCAGCCCAATACGAAATAAGCAAAGTAACCAAATAGACCTCATTTATGACGTAGGTACCTGAAGGTGACAACTCTCGTCTATGAGTATCTGTAATCAACCCTAAGTAGCAATATAGTTATTCCTGACATCGGCCACAAATGCATTACTTTTGAAGTCTAAGGAGCATCTCGTATAGGTTATCTTTGTACTACTTTAATACTCTATTTTAAGTGCAAATCCTATCAAAATAGATACAGCATTTTTAATGATTGAGAGAGAATCTGAAAAAAGCCCTCAATTCTAACAGAAAATGTCACTTATTTTAAATCTACTTGCGAACAATCGTGTCATCATAATATAGTTCTATAATTATTATCGGGTCGATATTTTATAGATTTTCTTTTGTCTAAGGTACCCATTGGAAATCCACATGGTGCACATAAAAACCGGTCTGACCGTCGATGAGGCGCTCAAGAGACCCGACG
>DWPV01007310.1:0-10791 GCA_018251915.1 Urbanus proteus proteus
GATAGCAAATGTATAACTCGCCCAGGGTGTACAAATGTTTGACGGGCGCCAAATGATTGACTAACCCGGGGTGCCTATAATAGATGGCTAACGCCAACTAAGTCCAAATACCAACCTGCCATGTATTATACAGGGTGAATTGGCTCACACAAAGCACCTCTAAGTTCTTGTTAACTATATTCATCTTCCATTTCTTGTCATTTTCATCTTCAAATAGTTTTATGCTTAAAATTTTACGCACACTGTAATTTGAAAAAAAATAAAAATTTAATAACACAATGTTTATTAGCTTAATTTTGTATTGTTAATGATATTTTACTGAATGAATTGATTTCATGAATCGATGATGATGACTGATGTGATTATTGATAAGCTAATAGATTAAAGTGCTATGAATAACTTCAGATTTTTAAATTCGGTAAAATTCGGACGAACAACAAACTTCAAAATCAATTTCATGTTGTGCCAACTCGCAGTTAAATGTTAATCAGCTCCTGCGCCTGAGACATAACCACACGCTAACTGCTTATGTATGAGCAGAAATTCATTGCATAACATTACCCCAAGGCACCTTAGTTGTTAAAAATATGTTGATGATGATAATAGACTTCTACTTACATATATTCCATATCTTTTTCTGTATCGGTTACACATATTCCAATGAACACACAGGCTCCTTGTCCAATGCTACTGACAACTTCGTCATTTACTGCAAAAATTAAATTTTACAATTATATAATGTTATTGTGATTTGTAACACAACAGTTGGATTAAGGTCATTGTCAACCCATTATTGTCCACTGCTGGGCACGGACCTCTCAGTAAGAGAGATTTTAGTCCTTAGTCCAATGTGCTGGCCAAGTGCGAATTGGTAGACTTCACCCTTTTTAAGATCTTTAAGATGTGCAGGTTTCCTCATGATGTTTTCCTTCACCATAAAGCAAGTGATAATTAATTTCTAATATGCACATAAATCAGAGGGCGTGCCCAATATTTGAACCTCGGACCCCTCGATTGAGAGGTCAAGTTTCAACCATTAGGCTACCATTGCTCGTATAAGCTGTTGGATTAAGGTAAATATTTGTAATTATATGGTTTAGTTCAAGTTCACCTTATTACCATTAGTCAATAAGAATTATAGCAATGCGACATGGTATACATAAATTTTGCTAGGCTATATAAATATCAGTTTTGTTTTTAATAGAGGTAAACTACGTTAATTTAAAAATAAATACCCTGATGTTACCCCAACTAACCTTAGTGTTTATAAATATGTATAGAAAAGATTTATTTGTATCGATAAATATTAAATATTTTTTAACGGGTACTTTTACTTATAAGATTTTATTCATATACATTATATAAAGAAATCATGTGCACTTGCCTGTAACCTTAGCATTCATAACACGTTGTATAAGGGCTCTCATCTTTAATGTTTAAAACTTTGAATACGTAATCTTAAACTATTAAATAGCTTTTTAACAATGCTTATGTTTCTATTATTTAATAAAGATCTTTTCGTTTATTCATCGTTTACTAAAATAAAATTTGAATTATACACTTTTTTGAATTATTATTGACGATTTCAATTTCGACAAACCGACAGCTGTCAATCTGACACTGAGAAATCTGACAATACCCTTTGGGTTACCAGCTCCGTAAAATATTTACCCCTCAAACTAATGTCAAGACTTTCTTAATCCACCAATCCTTTTTACAAAAAGTACTAGTATATAATGTATGTATATATATATGTTACAAAAAACTTAATAAACTCGTACGTATGTAGTTACGTAGTACGTAAGTTAATAGTATAAATTAAACTTTTTTTAAAAGAAGTGTACTATGGACTTTCTTTCATCACTTCTTTATCATAATGAATATACAGTAAGTATATATTACGAAGTGATTGTAGTTTTATTGACAGTAAAAAGATTTCAGTAAAGGATTTAAATAAAAAAATATTTTTATTTTTAATCTGTACAATTTTGTTTATGTCTTGCTTGCTTCTTAATTGCTTCTAATTTGCTAAGTGAGCAAATAAATATAGGTATTTATTTAAGATTAGAGTATCCAATGTTGACATGTAACTGAACTCTGTACATCCTAAATTAAATTGTAAATTCATCTAAATTTTTCTTCCCTAAATTTAGGGACATGCCCTCAATGCTGGTATTATTGGTTTGACAGCTTCTCTTTTTAAACATTATTTAACAGTTTTGGCTTCCTGCTTTTTGTACGTACTTTATTTTCTGTCATGATTACGAATAAAAGCAAAAAAAAACTTTAAAATAACCGGCAATATCGATATTAATAATAAATATTTATAAGAGTGTAGTTCTTAGTACAGGTTTGTTACGTTTCTTTGAAACGATCTCGGTTTATATTTGGGCCCGTTACTTCCATAGTAAAATTTTGAGTACTTAAAAGAGCGCTGCACGTAGATATATAGTTTCACAGTTCACTAAACGTATTAAAGTCGTACTAGGGATACTGAAGTTAACCAAAACTAATCAGTTTAAAGTTACCTACATTGTATAATGTAAGATTCGTTAAAGGCGCTGTTAAGACTGGCTAAGTTTATAATATTATTATGTTGGGATACTGGATAAATATATTTTACCTATGAACATCTGGTTAGAGTATCTGTTAAAGAGATATTCATGTATCAATATAGTCATGGAATTAAAAGGATTTATAGTTATCACTAAAACAATGAATACTAAAACAACACATTTATTTTTGAAGACTAGTTTATTTTCAAAACTTACATTTAAATCTTAAGCCACAAATAATAAAAACAAACAAAAACTACGAACATAAGTCTTAAGCCTAATAGTTAAGCATGTAAATACACAGGGAGATTGTGCAATAAATTATATTTTAACACTTTCCTAAAGAATTACATAGGTATTTACCGAAATTATTCTCCCTTTAAATTTTGGTCAAGTTGCACGTTAAGTTAATGTCACATACGACTCAGGTCTATTACGATTCCACTGAAATTTCAAATCTATATCACTATTATTTAAACCTAAAAAGTTTTTTGTCATCACTGGATAATTGTAATTTACCATAAATTATTAAACTCCCACATTTCAAGTTGTAATTAGGTACGTTTATTTTTATTTAACTCAAAGAGATAAATGAATATTTACATAATAAATTCATTAAAAAAAACATTTTTTTATGTAAATTATAAGAAAATCTACGAAATTTAGGTAATAGTGACAAATGAAGGCATAAATGACTTGAAATTAGTCTTAGCCATTTTTTTAATTCTATGACCGTATGTGACATAAATAATACTTTATAATATTAATTTTGTGAATGCTTTCTCAAACATATGAACTACTAGGTACATTAAAATGAACACAGTGTTTGGTAGATCTGTGCATTAATAACTACATTCTATTAAATGCAATCTAAAATAATAAAAAGTGGCGAATAAATAAGTTACAAATATTAGGGAAAAGATTATGTAATGCTCGGTTCACATGGCATTATACTGCACGTTTTGTGCAGGTACAAATCTAATCGAATTGTGGTGTTTTTGGCGCTTTTTGTACCCTTAGTACGAGTTTATAAAGTTTCCATGAAACGATCTCGGTTTACGTTTACACCTGTTTCAGCCATAGTATAATTTTAGTACCTAAACGGTCCGCTAGGAGCGCTGCATGTACGTATGGGTCCGAACGTAAACGAGAATGTTTTATTAAACGTAATAAACTCGTACTAAGGTTCCAGGTAAAGCGTCGTTTACACATATTTTTTACTACAAAACGTACACAATTAAACGCGTTTATTAAATAAGTAGGTACACACTAAAATTAAGCCATATTCGTTAAAAAATATATTATACCTTCAGTGTGTGAACATCCTGATTGAAAGTGTTAGTTTAAATGGAATAACAAACTTGCAGTACAATGCCGTCTGAACGCAGTGAGCAGGACTTATTTATCAAACTATACAATTACATGACAATGCGTTCAAATTTTACAAAACTATTCTATTTAGAAATATTTCATTGTTGGAGGTTTATAGTTTTTATATTCCTATCTAATTTTAAAACTAAAAATGATAACCTATTGTTTTTATACTCCTGGAAGTTTTTTTTAATGGAACGTTTATTCTTTCGAGTGATTGGTTCATGATTGACTACGATTATGAGATCTATTTAGTCACATATGAGCTCCTATTTTGTTATAAATATATCAGAAAGTGAATCCGTTCTGTGACATCAGTTCCGTAACAATTCTTATTTAAATTATCTTAATAATTACGTGATCATTGTTTAAATTTTCAATCATAGTAAATTGAGATAGAATCGATGATTTGAAAACAATGTAGAATTGAACGATTGATAGTCATATCTTTTGAAATTGGCATCATCAATACGTAGGTACGTCATTTTTAGTATGGTGTAAGATTTTTAATAAAAAAATGATTACCTAAATTGAATTGCAATTTCAATCATACAGTTTTACCCTATTATCAATAATAACCCAATTTACCAATGTGTAATAATTTAAGTAGTTGATTCAATTTATATTTTATTATCCAATACTACCTAAAATATTACTTGTGTAATATGATTAACGGATATAATTAACTTTTAACATTGACGATCTAATTTTGCTAACTATTTGTGTATAATTTTGAGATTTAACAATAATACAATAAAGTTAAACATTAACAGCCTCTCATATTACAACCTCATAAGATTACAACAAGAAGTATTCTTACATTAACCACAACATTTTCAAAGACACTGCATTTAAATTTTATTGCAGGAAGGTAAAGCTAAAATAATTTTAACGAATAGGTTATCAATTTACCTTTACAATAACAATAAGTAATTTAAAAATAAGCTATTCATCCAATGACGCCTGCGATGACGAAAACAAAGCGTGATTATCATTGAAAAGCTTAAATTTATACAATTTACAGTATTCAACCAATGATGTTTATATCAAACATCATAGATGTAACACGTAATACAAAGATTATTAAGATAATAAGATACACTTTTCTGTCCCATTCACTAACACGCTTACAAGACAATAAGATTTAAACCATAATTTTGTCATTTAATGGCATTCAACTGATTTATCTACTCGAATAGATTCAACAATTTAACATAATACTTCAGCGATTAAAATAGGACACAATGTGTTCAAAACAAAATAATTACAAAAACAGCGCAGTCACAACGATTCAATCATTCGTTCATTATTCATTCGTTTCACTCAACTGAAACGTGTCAAGCTCAAGCACCTCTTACACTTTTGGCTCTACTTTCAGGGGCAGATTGTTTTCCACAGCTTGTATTTGCGCTTGCGATTGTGCTTGAGCTTGTGCCAATCTGTAAAGGCGGACGTGTTCGAGATATCGCTGCCTGTTTTCAGGGTTGTTCATGACGGAAGCGACGAATTCTGATGTCTCTTTTTGTAATGCAATTATCTTTTGTTGGATTAATCTGTTTTTGTGCATGAGGGCGATTGTTTTCCATGCTAATTCTAGGATGACGCGGTTTTGGGCGGTCTTGTCGACTTGTGGTGGGCACGGCGGTGGTACAGTCGTTTCAACGCTGGTAGACATTGGCGAAGCTAACCACTGTAGTCTTTGTAGCCGCCTTGCCTCACGCAAACGAGTAAGGTGTGACCCTGAATCAAAAAGAAAATAGGTTCATAAGACGTAATATTATTTACAGGTCGAAAATATCGTTTATTTAACTTAAGTGGTAATTATTTAACAATCAAAGTCATTTTATTGCCAAAGATAAAAAACTAAAGCATCTTTTGAAGAAAAAGACGCAAGGAACTTTGAAAACAATCAATTTAAACTTTTATTTCAACCTATTACAAAACCAATATGCCGCTTAAATAAAACCTTTGTGCCTAATAAATGCACAAGTTATTTTTGACTGTGTTGTGTGTACACACACTGATTATTTCTCGTGCTCAATTGTGCCTACAAATATCTAATTTTATACTTGACGTCACCCGTACAGCATGTTCAAGTTGTTCCAAAAATAAATATTAACAACGCCTTGTTAATTTAGTTCACAAACAGATCAAATAATGAGTCTTTGTTGCATCAAATTAAATTAAAAAAATTGTTATGTCGAAGTGCAGTCACGTTTCAATAGCGTATGTTCGAAAAGCGAGTGCCAACAAAAACACGACGCTCGATGTCGCCACGTGAGACAACGCTAACAAAGCTTGTCCATATGAGCTTATGTTAATGTAAATTGCAAGGTATACAAATAATACAAACCAAAGAAATGTCCATGTACTTGTTTGAAAATCAGTGATTTATCCTAGGATTCTGCAGTTCAGCTCTGATTTTACGAAATTCGCTGCGTATATAGAAATTTCAGATTGATTTATAACATTAAGGGCGAAAAGGAACATTGCGATGAATCATAATATGGTCCATCGCAATGTTCCTATGTGCCTATGTGCCCGAGAGTACTGTAAAAAGAGAATTTTATGTTTTTTAAGGCATGTAAAGTCTACCAAACTATACTTGGCCAGAGTAGTGGTCAATAGCCTAAACATATAATCCATGTTCAGCAGTGGGACAATAATAGGTTAATGCTCTCCATCCAGTCCAAACATATTTGTATTCTTTATGATACTTTGTTATTATCCAGCTTCTAGAATACGTCCCACATCTCTGTTGTTGAAAACGTGATCTTTATCTCCTCCACGTGGACTAGCTTTATGCTCTTGTTATTCTCGCCACATAGCACAGACTTGAATATTTATAGTCATTTTAAAGCTATGTCTATAGTTCTGCGCTACTTTTTTTGCGATCTTTTGAATGACATGGCTAATCATTTAATTGCGATGGGGCCAAAATGTTTTTGTCTTATGTTCGAAGTTAGATCATAATTATAGATTACTAGATAAGAGATAAATGTTTCAGTGATACTAAAGCCTGAGTATAACTACCACGTATGCATCATATTATGCACAGGTATAGGTGTTAGGTAGCCTTTCTCTGCCGGCAATTTAAATGGGGCGGCATTTTTCCTGAAACAGGAGTCTTATCTGCAGACAGACAGACTTAAAAGGTGACAAATTCTACTTTTACTAGTATAGCTTAAACCCACATTAAGCTACTGTAACTGTGAGATCATTATGGGAGTAATAATTTCCATCACAATAGAACAGAAATAGGCAATCGCGTGCTTTGAATCGCTTTGGTAATTGTCTACCTCATATAGTGCACTTACAGCGTCAACTATGACGGGTTTTAAGTGGTCATATCACTTCTAACGGAAGATATTCTATTCAGTTGACGTCAAAATACGTGTATCATTAACTATGACGTAAAGAAAACACATGTCTACTCACGATGCAAGAGCAATCAACCAACGTGACGTGTAAATATATATTATAATGCATAATGGCTCAGACATGTGAAGCTAAAGTATGGAGCAAAAGTTATCGATTCGTCGTATTTGTAATTTTACACTCCATTGTCTTCGAGCTGATGATACAACTAATGCCTCAGGATATAACATTATGACGGCAATTCATGAATTGTATTTTGAATTGTACTAGTTTCCAGTACTTGATTTTAATGGTGGTAGAATCCTTCGTGGTTTGATTTTAGAAAAACATCCGTCATTTGTTTCTGCCGTAGAAGAGCAGTTTTATATGATGTTGTATTACAGCTTGAAGTATTTTCCCTTTAGGGATAGCAACGCGGGGAAATACCTCGGATAGGACTCTAATACCATTTTGCATTTATTTGACAATCTATCTGTAACTTGCTGATACTTTAAAGTAGACACAGTCACAAAAAGGGGGTTGTCGCCAACTGCCTAAAGGAGTATATTCACTGTAGATAAGTACTTCGTTTCAAAAATAAGTTATGATCTAATGCTAAGTATGTTTGTACACGTCCTTCCTTATCGATGGAGGTGTGGGGCGGTGAGTAGTTCGGTGAATGACCTTTCATAACTCCGTTGTTAAGTATGCCTTATACTTGTTATACTTGGCTTTATTTGTTATCTATGGCTATTGTTCGTTTTGCTAGAACACCTAGCTATGACATATTTAAACAGAATAAAACGTTTTTAATACGAGTACTTATTATAGGTGTCTACTTATAAGCTATTATGTAGTTAGCTCAATCGAAAATTTGGCCATAATCATTACTTTGGACTTTCTTTTACTGATAATACTAAAGTTTGTCAATCCGAAAAAAGAAGAAGAGAATTCATGGACAAAAATAACAAAAATATTAAGTCAAGAACTAGATCATGCATGTTCTTAGCTTGTTGAAATACCTATGATAATAAACTAATGCATATTAATGCTAAAATACTTTAACATGATAGATCAGTTTAATCTACTGTATATATGGTTATTATGAAACTCTTCAAGTCCTTTTAACAAACACTTAGTGAGTACATTGTGGTGAATGACCTAACAATCGTCATCCGCTAACAAAAAACAATAAGATTGCTTTTACGGTTTCTCCTTGAAACTTCGTGGAAGGTAAGCTTGGGTTGATTATGAAAGGCAAGCTAGTATTCGAAGTATTATGCAAACATTGTTGAATGGATTGAATACTCCTGCCTTGTTCACAGCGCCTCTTTTGTTCGAAGTTTTAAGTCCCTTATTTCAAACTTTATGAACTTTTTGAATAGATTTTCCGGAAATTTACTTTCTAAAAATGTTAATTTCTAGCTTTATATGGAAGTCTAACAAAATAAAAACATATTTAGTAGATAATTTACATTAATACTGTTAAGCAATGGTACTTAAGTAATAGTAATAAAACGCCTTCTTCAAGTTCAAGTTCAAAAACTTAACTCTAACTTAAGTTAAAACAAATTTTAATTATGAAAACACATATTAACCTGTACAAAACCTATGTAATGTAAAAGGTAAGAAATAAACAAAATGATGCAAAATGCGATGTATATTTGAATGTTACATTTTATACAGGAAGTTACATAATAGATTAGTTTTTACATGTACTTTTAATGTTCTGCGATTATGTATCAAGAACATTTTTTGTTATACACAACAATAGACATTTACGAATCTTATCTAATACTATTATACATTTTCTGAATATAAATTAGAATAAATACTTGCACGTACTTAATTCGTAATTCGTAATTCTTTTTTATCCGTAATAATATATTATTGGATGTCTACCTTCATAAATATGTTTTTTTTCATTAGATATTTTTTCATTAATACTAATTTCAGTGATCTAGTATGAACTTATTTGAATATTTCTTTATCGCTTCAGATATGATTAAATACATGACTGTACTTCTGTAATGTAAACAATTTAAATAATAACAATGACTTTTCATTGTGTGCGGTAGGTCAGTTTTAGCTATGCGTAGTCTATATTAATGATAAATGAACCAACTCAACCAACCTTTCTTGAATTTCCTTGCTCGTTTCTCACACATTTTGTTATAACACAGTTTAGCACTACACTCAATGATGAACTGATATTCGATTGTATCAAAACAATATTGGATCGCGGTAACAAATGTCGCGTGCGTTCTTGGTGAGTTCCGAACGGAGAGTGTCGTTACGAACTAAAAGCCGGTATGAAATCGAAGGGTCGACTCGTGTCGCACCGCGAGTTGTCAGAGTGAGATGGAAAGTTGTATTGTCATGCGAAAATTTACATTACCATCGTAGACAGAAAAAGTGTCTACGACTGCCTAATTATAATGTTTATTGTTTTTACCACGTGTGTAAGGCAGTGAATACGTACGGTCTCGAACTTTTATGAATTCATATAATGTAGTAGCTATAAGACAATATATATAAATTTAATTAGTTTTAGAATTTAATAATAAAAATCTTTAAGTTTAAGAATTTAAAAAGGATTTAGGAAACTACGCTGCTGCTAAGAATAACGATGAGATTCCATCCACTTGAACATAGATTTTCCGGTACGAACATACAAAACGTGGAATGAAATTCCTCCTGAGGTATTCCCGGGATTATTGCATGGGTTTCATCATGGAAATTGCAAAAACATCCTTAATACATCCTTAATACTTACAAAGTCAGCGAAACATTAGCGACTTCTCAGGTGTTGCAGATGTCCATAGGCGACGGTGACTGCTATCCATCAGATGACCTGTCTACCTAATCGTTTAAAAATACACTTAAAATAAAGAGGGAATGAAACTGTGCTTGATTTACGTCATTACTGGGGACAGTACTATATTATATCAAACATTTATTATTAAATGATTCATTTACTCCTTTAATTAGGGGTAAATTTCCCAGCTGCAGCTGGTAACCCAACAACATGGCGGTCGCCCCTCCCACCCTGTCCCGCTAATGCCTAAATGAGCACGTGTCTTCGCTGACAATTTTTATAGCTGCTACATAATTATTACTGTTTTGCTATCTGATCTCTTGCATTCAGCCACTTGGAAATGTATTTAAAGATGGGATGGGTGGGATCAGTGGCGTAACTAGGTAACCAAGGGCCCCAGGCAGTGGCGGATTCTCCCTAAGGCACAGTAGGCCCGGGCCTAGGGCGACCGAATTTTAGGAGCTTAGGAGCTTTAACTCAAAGTACCTAAATATACCATAATACCCGCGATATTATGGTAGCATTGCACCGCATCGTAGGTATTATTAACAATAATATTAAATACTAGATGATCCCCGCGGTTTCACCAGCGTTTGAAAAGTTAATCAATAAAAATGTATTTCACGGGAATCGCACATTTTCCCGGGATAAAAAGTAGCCTATATGTTATTCCAGACTAATGTCTACGTC
>DWPV01007311.1:0-10790 GCA_018251915.1 Urbanus proteus proteus
GTTATCGTAATGTTGAGACGGCAATAATTTGACGTAACTTTTTTGAATAATATTGATCATTTAAAAGTTTTGTAGCAAACGAGCATAAAGTTCACACGATAGAAATGGCAACTATCGCCTATGGATATCCTTTATCAATTTGGAGATCTAAGTCATCAGCCATTTTACACCAGACTCGACTCGCAGATACTTCCTACGCCTAAAGATTAGGGAAAGCTTCGTAAAGTGTCTCTCTATTACCATTACCTTCGTATCAAAACCCACTAGTGCTTAAAACATTTGTTGTAGCTAAGACTAAAACAAGTGTCAGGTCTTTAAACAAGTGTCTTCATGAGTCGCCACTGGAGGCGCTTTCCTCCAGTGGCGACTCACGAAGAAACCTAACATCTTTTCAACTTAAAGAAAGGTTAAACACATGAAAGAAAGAGACAACAGGAAGTGACACGTGGGCGAATTGAGGCGACTACCAGTATGATCATCACACACTCACGTCAGTGCTTGCTAATCATTGAGACACCAAAATTTTGTTATGCGGGTTGTATTATTTTTGTAAACTTCGCATACGTGCCTCATTCACTGTTGACAAAAAATAACCAATAAAAATGCAGGTTTCTTAGTCATAATAATACAATTAGCTACTGATTTCCATACTAATGGGCTCCTATGAAATTTCTTCTTCATTATTTTTTCCGTGGTTAAACACATCATATAGTCCATAACAAAAAATAAATACTATACAAGTAGTCACAGAGAGCTAAAAATACTGTATCTATTCCGTAATTAAAACAGCGAATATAAAAGCTTAGTTGTACAGTGCACACTTCATTGTATAAGGCATTCTTAAGTTTGATACAAAATTCCTTTGTATAGAGGGAACAAAGAAAATATTTATATTACCATTGTTTACGACGAGGTAAACATGTAATTATTATTTTTTGAAAACGTAACTCAAAGGAAATTCTTGTCAGTGAGACGCGTTATTGTTTTACGAATTGGTGTATTTAAAAAACGATACTATAAATATATTCGTTTGATTTGTGGCCTGACAAATAATTATATTTTGACTCATAACCGTTTTAATGATTTGACGATATCACTATAACGTGCCTTTAGGATAACATGACGAATCAATAAATCAAATGTAAATTAAAACTTGCGTAACTTTTACTTTACATATATTTGACTTTCATTTATTGTAATAACAATGGTTTTGTTTGTGATCAGTACCATTGTTGAAGTTTCCTGTTTTCGAAGGGAAACGGGCTTTTATGTAACAAACTACATGACAAGTAATATCGGCTGGGTGTAGTTAGTTTCAACTGTTACGAAGGTTACTTTAAGGACATTAATTCGGAGCAGTCCTAAGTGGAATTCCTTAAGTCCGCCTAATGTCAGTTCGTTAAATGGGCGGTCAGTTGTTCTTGAATATCGATTTCCTTAGAAATGTTTAACTTACAAACGTTTATCAAGAATTATACATTAGCACCCAGTTTGTCCTACCTTAAAAATATTCCATAATAAAAGCGCCACAGGTCCAAAATTATTTGTCTTTTAAACTAGAACATACCACCTATCAACATAACATACTTACGTACTGCGTGTGTAACGCACAAAATTTCATTTAATCAGTTGAGCGGGTTCCCAGACTAGATTAAGGCTATAGTCAGATCAGCTAGGTAAAGGATACAATTTTATTTATACTCTTCTGAGAATATGGTTCAAAGTGATATTTATTTAATAGACCAGAAAATTATAAGACTAGGTGACTAACTAAATCATGCTTATATGATAGTGGATTTTTATAAACTCGTATATAAACTTTATATCAAAGACTATTAGCACAATTCTATAAAAGCCTTATTTACCAAAAGGCTTCATTACGCCGAACGGAAATGGGCAGTGGGTAAAATACAGTCATGTGGGATTGTCCAGTCACTTCGATCAAAGGACAAGGTCACTTAGAAATTGAGTTACCAGTACTTTTGTAAGCTATTTACTTAAGTGTGGCGTAATGTCTTTTATCTTACTAATATTATAAAGCTGATAGTTTATGAAGATGGATGGATGGATAGATGTTTGTTACTTATAACTTTAGAACGCCTAAACTGATCTGGGTGTAATTTGGTACAGATAAAGATTATAATCTGGAATAACATATAGGCTAATTTTTATCTCGAAAACTTTACTGTTTCTGTGCGATAAACATGAAAATGATAAATTAGCACGCGCGCCACGCGCTTGCTGCCGGCGTCGCGGGAGATTGGGGTGTTACCAATGTTTTGATATGTATTCCTTTTTACTTTTTTAAACACGGATAAAACCGCAGGATCAGCTAGTTTATAATATAATAGTGGCAAATGAGAATGCAATGGTAAGATGCCACTAGAAGCAAATAAGCAAGCAGTCCACTTGATGGTAAGAGGCCAATGATATCTATTTGTAATGAACTCTACTTCGGATTGGAGACCCACATGAGGTCGGCCAAAGATGCTTTGTTATTCCTGAGGTTTAAGGTTGAACGTCTCGTTTATTCCACCATTTTTACATTCTTCAAACCCGAACCCCGCAGTACTTATAATGCCTGTTATAAAAAGCCTGAAATAAGGGTGGTGGCACCTCCGTAGTCAAACTACGGAGGGTTCCATGATCTACGAAATATAATCTAATGTAGCGTAAAACTTTGAAACAATCCTTAACACCACTCTGTTGTAATTAGCGAGAGCGTTAACGAGGGATATAGTCCACATAACATCAACTAAAGGTTACTTACAAGCGATTAAGGATGTTTATAAGGATTTCCATATTGTTATGCCTCACGTAAGCCATTAACGGGAAGCTTCTGAAATCTGAATTTTCGGAAACCGTGAAAATGAAATCTGTTTTTGCAATCCGTAGCCATTCTCTGGAACAGTAGTGTAGTTCGATCTTTGCGCAGATTGGAATGATTTTATGAAATTCAATATCTTTTCGTTTTTGTACGTGTACCTACGTGCTTTTTTGAAGTAAACTTTATTTCGGATCCTGTAGTATCTAGTGTTTTGTCCACATATTAAAGTATCTCCAAATAATAAATACCGTAAAAAATATCACCGTAAAAAATATCATCATCATTAGTCAACAACAGCTATTAAAATACCAAAGCCATAGAGAAAAACATTTTTTTTTTTAATTTATTGCTTGCCATTATTACCTCGTTATTCAAAAATATTATGTGTAATGTAATGGCGTTAACAGAAATATATTTTTATTGCTGAACTGCCGCCAACAAAGGAATCAAACAAAAACATATTATAACATTGCTGAACTGCCGCCAACAAAGGAATCAAACAAAAACATATTATAACATTACCACACAACTAAAATAAAGTCGGTGTCAAAATGTATTTTAATATCATTTTCATAGCCCATATTACATTTCTACATAAAAATCTCTTTTTCTACATCAATCTACGAATCGATTGAATCAATCTTATGAATTTGTAAGTGAACATTTTTATTCTCTCACAAAAAATCTCGTTTGCGCCCACGTTCGCGCTGTCGAAAACGCAATCCGATACATAAAAGAATCATTCCCCTCGAAATATTTGTAAGTAGACACCCATTTCATACTTTCTTTAGTACGTAGGTACCCATTTCGTAGGTAGGTACCCATTTTATCTTTGTTCTGTTAGACACGACGAGAATTGTGTTGTTTTTCAAGGCTGTGATTGATGATAGTTAACGAAAAACACTTGGCATATCCTTGAGGAAATTTACAACGGAGCCTACCGGTGTATTCCCAGTTGTTAATGTCGTAAAATTTGTTTCCAGACAGGCATGTGGATAAAATAGAACGCATAGGTACCGCATTGTTCCGTTATTAATGTTCACACGGAAAATTTATATCCGGCGTACTACTAAAACATTTCTAATAAACTTTAGTATTACATAGGTATGATAGTTTTCAGATAATACTAGGTTTTTTGCTAAAATAATATGAACATAAGCACAATTTATTTTAAACTGAAACAATTTCCGTTTTTTTTTGTATATCATATTTTTTATTTATTAGTAATGTTCATTGATGCCTATTTAACAATTAAAATATTTTTAGACGTAAAATATGATTATATCCTTTAATATTTGAATGTTCATGTTCCTATCTATTTTTTACATAATGTATATTATAATATATATGTATTATAATGAATACCTAATATCGTCACATAAAACATTTTTACGTCTACCTAAATTAGACTTGAGACCAAATCACAACTTACATTCAATAAGACGCTAAGCCCCGTGCTAAAATAAACATAGAACCATGATATTATTTTTGTTACATAAACGTTTAATCACATAAGTATAACGTAGGAGAAAAGACACACGATTTGAGAAGAGACTGATGTGAGTTCGCCCTAATCCAGGACATTAATCCTATGGCTCATTTATACAAAGACAGGCGCACCGTCAATTTATGTGATGGCTCAGTGAAATAAAACCTGGGAAAGGAGTCCAAGAAAGGATTTATACAATACTGTGAAAGTAGCTACCCTTATTGTCCACGAAAAAGGCTATAAACACAAACTATTTACAAATTATACGTGGAAGAAGTCTCTGTAGTCTTACTACGCCAAGACTACTGTCAAATGTACATATTAAATGCTTTAAATTAGCAACGTAGCCTTACTGTATTCTGAATTGCTGGATATAGTAAAGAAGATACACGTATAACAGACCAAGTATGTCCCCTGGAGTGGTAACACACCTGTGACTGATTTTAGGTAGGACTTCAATCTAGTAGACAGACGTGTAAGTCGGTAGACGTATGATTGAGGTGGCCATATTAGTTCTCTGGAGTGGCGATGCATCGGCATCAAATAAAAAAAATGTTCTAAGTATAGTATATGTAGGTAATTATAATATGTAACGGGAACTCATGATACGTGAATTTAATATCTTAATTGCCAATATTTCGACCCAGTTGCATGGATCGTGGTCACGGCGAAACTGCGGGGGCGGGAGAGGCAGAAATATTGGCAATTAAGAAATTAAATCCGCATATCGTGAGTAACCGTTACATATTATAATGTATCCATTCCGCGGTAATATAAATTTAAAATCATATATATGTAGTTGGCCTATGGGTGGCAGTTAAAATTTGTCATCAAGAGGCTGTCCACTTGACACTTGCTCGTTTATCACTTCAGTCTTATAATAAAAGTGCTAATCAAATAGTTATAATTACATCGGTTACTAATTACATCAATATTGTTTACATGTATAATCATACATTAAATTATTATTGAATAATTATAACATCAACGCAAGATTGTTGAATTTCTCGAAATAATTTCGGAGTAAGTAATAAGCAATCAAAATAAAATTAACGAGAACGTTGTTATAAATGATCTCTCACGCTCCAGCGTGATATTTTTGTACTTACTTTCCGTATAAAAATATTTATTACTTACGTGCGTGCATCGATGACAAACATCACAAATAAATATACATATAAAGTCTCCTAAATCGCATTTGTCCGACATGATCCATTCTCGGACAGTAGGACAAAAATATCAAACGCAGATGATTGTGATAATGATTGATGATAAAAAAATATATTTCTGTAAATAGACAAAAATAATAAGGTTTAAAAGAAAACGAAGTCCTTTGCGATATGTAACATTATTACTTGTAACATCTGGTTTATCATTAAAGATGTTCCAAGCCATTAGAGGTATTAGAAGATAGAAAGGTCGAAATATAATAGGGCTGTCCGAAAAATACGTATAATGTCATTCGACAATAAGAAGGAAAAGTATAATCAGATTTATCACAATTGAAGACATTTATGTTGTAAATCAAATCGATTTGGAAAATAGATTGACCAAGTGAGAGTCGAACAAGAAGGTTCCGGTTTACCATTTTTTTACCATTTTATTTGTTTTCATATCATTTAAATATTTAAATGCATAGTGAAAATTTTAAGTAGGTATACCAATTAAGGTTTATACCAATTAAGGTTCAGAAGATAAACCAAACCGGTTCAATAGATAAAAAACCCGTTTCTTGCCAATAATAAATATACTTGCCAATAATGCCAATACTAAATAGTGTAAATACCCATCTTTTATCTTTTACCTTTTTATCTTTCCAGTGGCCATAAAAATACATTCTTCGAGAGTCAGAGTTTCGTTTTTACCATTTGTGTGCGGAACCCTAAAAGGCTAAAGCGAGGATATAGGTTACGCAACGTTCGATTGATATTAAAACTTTATTTGAACTTTATTCGGATAACGTTAGACTAAATTAATGCGTGGCACTCAAGGGGTTTCTTTAGAACCCTTTAATCTGATGAGATCAAACGAGTCCTTAGGTGAATTTACACAAAAACCACAACAAGACGTGATTTTCTATTTAGATTCTCAGATTCTAAATATTTGGTGTTTGTAAGTCGAACTCTATATGAGACTGAGATTAAGTCGTCTTTATTGAGTGGCAACGCGCCTGCGAATCTTAATGAAACTTACGTCTTAATGTACGTACGTTTTACAATATAAATACATAGTAGGTATACGATGACACAAATATCGAATTATTTTGCCGACAGTTTCAAGGCTGGAATAAGATAGGATACTGCTGTGTAATTACTAATATCGTTTATTCTTAGTAAATTCTCATTAAATTGATATACCTTAGTAAGCAACCTGGAGTACCATAATTCTTATATTGCAGATTTCTTGCGTATAAAATAGACTTCAGAACTGAATGAGCAGCATTGCACTTACTCATGTAGTCGTATAGGAAACATATACCTAAAAACTTTGTTTTAATTAACTGCAATTCTGTAAACAAGCTTATTTCATGCGACTACAATATCCTGATATAAATTCTATTTACGATCCATAATAACTGAACACGTGTGTGTGTAACGTATTTATACGATGTATACTAATCTAAATGATTGCACAGGTGACCTGATGGATGTGTTGGCGCTGTTCACGTCGTCTGTGAACTTCGTACTGTACTGCAGCATGAGCCGACAGTTCAGATGCACGTTCGCGAGGCTGGCCCGACGGATGCTGTCAGCTACCGAGGAACCCGCCAAGTTCTCCATCAAAATAGAGCCCACCACACAGGTATTTCTGACAAATTAATTTTCATAAGACACCGCTATAAAAATGCTACATTAGTTACATTACAGAGTCAAGTTTTTCGTTACAAAAACTTATTTGTAACTAAAGTCAAGTAATGAAAAATGTTGAATCCATAGAGCAGTTTTTACTTAATTTAGTAAAAATACAGTTGAAGTCAATAGTCATGCCTTGCTTAAGCTTGCCGCTCGACATAGTCAAAAAGTGAATATACTTCAATATTGATTAATGAATATTTTAAGTGAACTAAAAACTGAAAAGTCATTACTTACAAACTTATAAAGGGTGCACTGTACACTTTCTCTTGGGGCTATTTTTCATTTATAACGCAACTAGTAACGCAATATTAAAATAAATCAGAGATTTTTTAACCATTTCTGTAGATTCGACTTGTTAAAATCGTTGATTTTACGAGTTAACAATTAAATATTGTTCATACCAATACATTTTCCAGATTGTTCCGCGCGATGCACGTAGTACGTACATACGCACATTGACAACTTGCACGTCGTGTTCGAATTTCGGATCGAGTCAGAATGGCAGAAAGCACAATTAGCTCATATTTAACCACCGTCCTCTAAGTTAGTGTCGATGTTGAACAGTCCCGTACATTAACTAACGCATTCAGACTCACATAACACCTACTGTCTCGCTTTACACTTTACGTTGTCGCTGTGTGTACTGCTATGTAATGTTACATTCACGTGAATTGTCTTTATCTGTGTAACTTTTTGTTGTATACAATACTAATTATGTGTATTACAAATATATTATACAATTTATTAGTTAAATTCATAATTTTAGGGGTACTACCAATTAATACATATATCGAATCCTCATATGGTCTCTTATGAGACCGTCGTTCAGTCTGTCTGTCAGCTGATTTTTTCTATGAACAGATGTTCAACAAGGGCAGCAACGCCTCTGTAATCCTCCGTAGACGAAGTAACCCAATTGTCTCCTAATAGGTAATATTTTTATACCAATATACATATATGTGAACTCTAGAGACCAATAGTCGTAGGCGAGGCTTTATAAGATCAATTAGACTATTATTATGTCAGAAAGTTCGTAAGTTTCCATAGCTTACAGTTGCTTTTTTAAGTTTAATACAAAATGTTATTAAATTAAAGCGAACATAGCAACTTAACTAACTAAATATAAACATGTTGGATGATCGAGCGCCTGTCGGCACCCCTTAAAACAATATTTGCGAATTATTTTACCCAGCTCGAAAAGATAATTCATTCCTTTCTTGAATGTATTTTGTTACATTATAATAAATATATTATTTTATTTTTATACTCACGTGTAAGGTCTATGATCTTTACATTCAATTTCAAAAAATAAATTTTAAATTTCAAATTGTAACTCTATATTTGAAGCTAGATTTTGCTTGCAATATTTATGTACGCAGATAATTAAAATTGAAGAAACTTTAAAACAAAATGTACTTTAATACTCATATTTATAATTACGATACATATTGTTTTCTTCAGATATTCTACATTTTGTTCAAGTTAGTTATAAAAATGAAAAAATAGATTGTTAAATATAATGATCATGCGAAATTAGGAAACTTTGTTATAAGTTACATACACCATTTATTGAGGTTATTTATCATCCAGGGGGATAGCGGGCTAAGTATAATAAAAGCGGGACAAACATACGACGTCAAAAGGGGATGCTCGTAGACAACAGACAGATAAACAATATTTCATTCTTGTAAATAAAAAGTAATTTCGAAACAAATTAATCGTTCCATCCACCCTATGTTAATTGCCGTCGGGCTGAGTTATAAAGAAAAGTTCATTAAGGTGCGCGTAGCTTTGTAGTCAACTTTCAGAATTAACAGTCGATTTACCTGCAGTTTTTACTCCTTTGGAACTATTTGAAGAATTATTTCCTTACAGGTCACCGGGCCGCTATAACGACAGATCCCCGCCCTGATCAGGGTGGTGGAGGAGAGTATAATGTAGCTTCAGCCAGGTAAACAATAAACTGTTTGCTAATATCAACCCTCGTCAAATATATATTCAATAACAATTTTGGCAGAGAAGCCTTATCAAAGATTAGTATCCTTTGATCTCAGTAACGCAATCACAATGTGCCACTTGTATTCTCTAGGCAATATTTCAAAAACACAATAGATTTATATTCTCAATTACCTACCTTTTCGAAAGCCAATTTTGTTTTCATGTAACAAATTTCGATGTTCCTCGTTAGTAAAAAATATCCATACATCAGCCTTTAGAAATTTATTTACTCAAGATTTCTTCAAAAATAATAAACATCTACAGCAAAGGTGATATCCAAAACTGTGAAATTGGTGATTATATGAAATTAGGTACCCAGTCAGCCTCTGCGATAGAACAGAAACATGTCATTCTGAAATTTATAAACAAAAGTAGCAACACATTGACCAAGTTATGCCGGAAATGTCATTATAAATTAACCAAAACGTCCAAAAGTATAGAACGAGGCAACATTATGAAGTTGTATGGACTAGAAAAATGACTATGACTAGGGAAGCTCATAAATACGAAATACATGTTAATATTTCACACATACATAAATGGTCTCTGATGAGACTTTTCATTTGAACCCATTATTTTTTTATTAGCATATAACTGAAAATAGGCATACAAAATGAGTATATAAGAATTCAACTTACCATGTGTGTTTATATCATTTAGCACTTGGTAGAGACACATTTTGATAAGTAGGTACGAATGATAAGTTTCTGTTGACTGAACACAATAGTTCTCGGAACAATTTTATTTTTATTTCCTGTTATTTAATGTTTAAGTTAACTTTCTCTCAAAGCCATCACAGAAGTATTTCAACTTCGGAAATGTTTGATAACTTTTGTAAACTACCGATTTATCTGGAGACGACTTTCCTGTTTCAATTGCCATTGGCTGAGTTGGCAACTTGTTAATACCTAATATCTTTTATTCTTAGATCTTATAAGATAAATCTTAGTACTTATTCTAGCTAGGACACATTTGAAATGTCATAAATATTTTGTTTACACTAAAAACACAAATGTAGCTAATTTTCAAAAGTTCATTTATTTCATGGACTTATACATAAAAAAACTAGCTACAACGATAAAACAAAGTGCATGAACAAAAACGGTGGTATGATAATTATCTTATTTCAATAGAAAATCATTAAAAAACATAAAGTGTTAAAAAGTATATGTATGTCCTTTTAAAGTATTACAACTTGAGCAATCTACTTACGAAATTATAGTGTAGGCGTCAGACATTGTTGTAATAATTGCAATTAATAAAATTTATCAAATTACGTAATCGCACTTAAATGACTATTCCCATTCCTATGGGGATTTTACATGTGATCAAGATGATTAAAGTAACGTACATAACATTTAAAATAATTAGTAAAAAGTACTTAAGTTTTTAATAAATTACCTACTAGGATTTCGATTTAATGTACCTACACTGAGTTTTAGAATTTATTAACGGGTCCTTTGAAATAAAGCCCAGTAAAATATTTTGACCCAGTAATAAATTTTGCATGCCTTACTTACATGTTATCCGCTCTTGTTTTTTAATTATCTTATGCATTCATAATGGAGAATGAAAAGCTCTTTTTGCTTACAAACAGTCCAGCTCTACGTAAATTCCATTT
>DWPV01007312.1:0-10790 GCA_018251915.1 Urbanus proteus proteus
ATGCCGTCATTAATCGACTTTCCCCGCTGACCGTACTAATTGCTCGCTACATAAATCATACGATCGGTACTCATCGAACGTATTGATTCAGTGAACAGGTTTGAATGTAAGTTGCAGAGTAAAGTATAAAGAGCTATCGCTTGTGATGAATTATTAGTCTGCCGTATGATTGTTGAAGAGTTAAATCAGATAATATTGGCCGTTTTACACGTGTCTCTTGAATCAAAAGTAGTAATCGAATCAAAAGTAGTTATCAAATTTACAAATGTATTTTAACCAGAAAACTGTTAGCTACCAGAAGAATGTGCAGTTGCTACAGCAAACATGATTTGTCACTAAGCTAACGGCATCTAATAAATGTATCAACATCGGTTTGATGCATGCCTTCATTAATCGACTTTCCTCGCTGAGTACGAATTGCTCGCTACATAAATCATACCGTCGGTACTAATTGAACGTATTGATTCATAGTGACCAGGTTTAAACATTGGTTGCGTAAGTAAAGCATAGCGAGGTATCGCTTAGAATGAATTATTAAAATGGTATGTATGGTCGTTAAAGAGTTAAGTCGAATTATATTAGTCCTTTTATTCGGTCGTGTATTTTTAACTCGAATGCATTAGAAAGAGGTTAGTGGCTTTTTATAAAAGTAATCATTATCTTTTATTTATGCAATGAATTGGAAAAAAGACACTCAGTTAACCGAAAAATGTGCACTTGTTACGCAAACATGATTTGAGAGTAATAAATGTGTCAACTTCGGTTTGACGCATGCCGTCATTAATCGACTTTCCCCGCTGACCGTACTAATTGCTCGCTACATAAATCATACGATCGGTACTCATCGAGCGTATTGATTCCGTTACCAGGTATGAAGGTTAGTTGCAGGCTAAAGCATAACGAGCTACCAGTTAGAATGAATTATTTAAGTCTTCCTTGTGGTCGTTGTAAGTTAAGATAATTGAGCTCATTGTATTTGAAAGTGTCTTTTTAATCCATCGTCAATTCGTGGTTTTTTACTAATGGATACGATTACTTTTGCACGAAGTGAAAGGGATTTAGGCCATAGTACACTGCGCTGACGAATACTTTTCAAAATCTATGTGAGATTCTTACTGTTTCGCTTTCGTCTTTTTTTCACAAAACTATATTTGAAGATAAACTATATAGCTACCTAGATATTAGTCCTCTTTGAAATTTGACACAAATTTGTAGCTTATAATGAAAATATAATGCCTCACATTACTATTTGTTTTAATTGACATCCTTGAAGCATCCATTTTAAATGTAGTAGAACTCTGTGTAATTCTACTCCGGTGGCACCACCGCCACACATATTCTGCCTTATAACAGCAGTGTAAAGCACTGCTCTGAAGAGTGTGCTCTGATTATCCGAGGCGTTCCAACTCAGTCCTCCGGCAGCAACGCATCTGTGGTCAACTTCAGTTACAACCTTGATCTTATCTGCGGTTGATTACAGATGTCCAGATGACAATGGTCACTTACCATCAGGTGGACTGCATGCTCGTTTGCTACTTTGATCATATAAAAAATCCATAATTCTGAAAAGTCTTTCGGAAATAAACAGACATCGAATTTGGTCTGCTGCAGTCGAACCATGAAATGTTCTACCTTCGAAAGTTACTATTGAATAAGCATACTTCAAAGTTCACATACCGTTACCAAGTTTCCCAAGCACTTCCACTACTCGAGGAACTAACACCTTATAAGTTCTGAACTAATATAAACTTCGATGGTTCAGACTGAAACTGTCTAATTGTTTAAAATTTAGCATTATTATTTTATAACGTTTTATCTTCGTCCTGTACTTACTCATTACCATTTTTAGGTTCACTGCTATTTGGACATACTTCTTTCAAGGGTAAATCGTCTTTAATTGTCAACTGCTATCAAGTTTAATTCGTTAAAGCAATTCCTAATTTAACTGGTTTAAACAGAAAATGAAAAATATCGTGAGGAAACCTGCATGCCTGAGAGTTATTTACAGAAAGATCTCAAAGTCAGCGGCAGACTATGAACTAAGTCTTTCTCCGAAGGGAGATTCATGCCCAGAAGTGGGACGGTAAGTGACAGGGTAAGATTCCATTTCACCGCCGATAAATAAATAGCTAAAATAAATAACACATCCGATCCAAAATTCCAAGAAGCAATCGATCGGCTCAAACGCGTAACTTCGGCAACACATCGTTAGTGTGATTTATGTAAACACTTCCTCGTGCTTATTTGCACTTCGGGAGTGTAGTTTGTGGCGCTGAGTTTTGGCCAAGTTGCTCTTGGATATGTGACGCAGAATTACAATAACGGAACTTTTAGTGATACAAGTCTACTTGTGTAGTATGTATGTCCTGTTTAGATTTTTTCTTGTAACTTTCTGGGTCTATCTATGTTTTGACATTTATATATCACCAAAATATTCCGACAAATTTATTTTTGGATAGCACCACATTTTAATTGGGAATACTATAATTAACAAACAATAATGTTATGTTATGCTCAATCAGTGTTATGTATTACATTACTTGATAATATTAATATTATCTTTAAATATTAAAAAAAAATATACAGTTTAGTAATAATGTACAAGCAAGTACAGAATAAGTTCAGTTATTACATCTATAGTAACTTATAATCTTGAAAGTTCATTCTATTTCGCTTAAAATCTTTAATAATGTTCTGACTTTAAGTCACCCACGAATCTTGAGCGTTGGCGAGAAACTTAAAGCGAAAGATCATAAAATATTTCTAAACTTCACTAAAACCGTTGCCTAAAAGTCAGCTTAAAAATTTAAGTTCTACGAGGGGAATAACCTCGACCTGTTTCTCGAAGAATTATTGCGAACATAAAATTCTATACCAATTTGAAATTCACAAAACAAACTCGACTAACATAAGAACACAAATGCAAACAAAACGTTAGCATCGAAGAAGTTTACGCCTTCCGGTCGTCCAGTAAGCAACGATATCCATTGGATGGTGCCTGCAATAATGGTCCTTATCGCCGAAGGCTTTGGCCTAAAATAGCATGAAAATCCCAAAGCAACGATAAAAATTCGGGCGAACAATGGTGCAACTGCAACTAACAAAAACATAGGTTGGTTACATGGCAGAGAAAATACCATACGTCGTCGAAAAAAGAGCAGTTTATATTATAATAGGACAATGTCTATACTGAATAATATATGTCTATACTGAATAAAAATGATTATAATTTCATTTCTTAAATGTTTTTAAAGTAAAGTTCCTCGGTTTAGTTTAGCTTTATGGTAGATTTATTGTGATATAAAGAGCAGTACCTACGTTTACTGAACCATTGCAGTTTAGTCGTCAGGAATGTTAACGCTTTCCATCAAAGTCACATCACACATCTATTGGATCTCTTTGGATGCTTGTTAACAAAATAACAACGAAATACTTAAAACATTTTTTTTTTAATTGCCATAAGTTTTTTTCGACTAAACTAAAATAGCAATGCCTTCAGTGACACTGTATATCAGGCTAAATTCAGGGGTGTTCATAACAAACTATAAAAAAACAATCCTATCTAAAGTTGATTCCTAATTCCATTGGTCGGTAATGGTCATATATCTGGCAAAATGATGTATCATTTGCCACCTTTGTTAAAAAAAACCCTTTTAGATTTATGAATACAGAGGTGCATAAAAAATATCCGTTTCTCTGTGCGTAAACTTCCCTGTGTCTAAACTCAGGCAGTTAGCAAAACAAAAGAAGTGTAGCGCAAATAGTGCTCGGGTGTAGACGATGTTCGCGACTCTCGCTCTTGCCTTGATCGCTCTCAGCGCGGCGCAGTACCAGTACTCACTTTACGAAGGTACAACTTGAAGGCCTCTCAAACATATGCTTTGACATTCACTGAAACGATCGATTGTAGGTAGATTTGTGTTTGTTTGTAGCATTCGTTGTAAATGTTTGTGATTGTAAAGTTAAGCTGATGTGGTCTGATAGGGTATAGTAAGTAGATACAGTTATTCGATTCAATTGAGTGGTAAAGGGTAGCAACGTGTCTGTGACTGACGTCTAAAAAAATCTAACCTAGTAGACAAGCAACTGATAGTAAGTGACCGTGACCATCGTAATCAAATAAAATTATAGACCTATTTACATGACTTTCGACATTGACACAAAAATCTTACTATCACTGAGAATAAAGTTGTGATGTCTCTGGTTTATCAGTAAGTAATCTACCTACATATAAAATAGTACATACATAGGATGTGTGTGTGTGATAAGTGTTGAGTGAATATCAAATAGTACATACTCGTACATAGGATGTCCATATCGAAGAGTTGATAGATTTTTCATTTATTCATATATCGTGCCACTTTCAGGTATGCCGTCATATATAAAGAAGGCGCTACATCAGAAGAACACTTTTAAAATCAGACCGAAAGAAAAGAAAAAGACTATACCGAATTTAACTTTGATGGAAGTTTTTGAAAAAATAAAGGACATCACTAGATCTCTGAATCAACTCGCGACTAAGAATGGATACAAAGTCGATTATAAATTTAGGATTTTTGAAAACAAAAATTAAAAGGAAATGACAAGTTTTTTAATAAATAAATTCACGAAAAATAAGATAATGTTATAAGTCCATTAAATTAAGATAGGACTTATATTATTTTAAAGTGTGTGAAATTTTATTACGAAAATTAAACAGGAAAGAATCCTTGACATCCAGGAAAAGATTATTGATATGTGTTTTCATTCAACATCATTTAGTGAAAGTATACTCAATCAAATTTTATACTATATAAATAGATCCAATTCTGTTTCCAAGTTAAATATAAGACAGTAAACAAAATCCTTCCGTCATTTGTTACGCGAATTCGACAGATAATCACCGGGCGTGACCATTTCGCAATAGAAATGTCATTTCGTCTCAGTTAATGGAGTGCGAAGGTTAGACGGTAATTCCTTTACGGAAGAGTTGACTTCCGCCAAATTAGAGGAGTCAACCGATCTATAGAGCTAAGAATGTAATCAGGAACATCGTGTGTACTCGTATATATTACACGTTATATATATGAACGTCTTATGTATATGCAAAACGATTATAACATTAAAATTAGAACACTGTCAATGTTTTTTATTAGAACATGTGACTCTTTGGCCTCTTAAACAACAGGTCTGAGGTTCCAATCTCAGGCACAGCAGGCACCTCTGATTTATGTTCATATTAAAAATTAAATATCACTTGCTTCGCTTCCTTGAATCGAAATATATACGACATAGTAACACTCCTAACCTAGAAAAAACAACAACAAAAACCTGACTCGCATTTATAATATTAATCAGGACGTTGAAAGGAATTGGCAGAACAACGCCAGAAAGACAATGAAAATACAAAAACTGAAACGTCACGGGTAGCAACCCCTGAGGGGACTGTCAATTTCTAGGCGATATTTCTAGACAAAAGCAAAAAATACTAGACTGTACTAGTCAAGTGAGACAGCCGATCAAATTTCTTCTTTTTTTGTTCGAAGGTAGGAGACGGGATGGCAGTTACCTTCGTTTTTAAACGTAGAATCAACAGACAGGCTTGTATCTCACCTATTAAGTGACCATTGCCTACAGTGGACATCTATAGTCAATTTCAAATCCTATCTAAGGTCGGCCATAGTTGCTTTAGAGGTCTTATTTAAAATGCAAGTTTGTAAATTATCAGGATTTGATAAACTAAGATATTTTAATTTAAATTTAAATTATCCTAATCATGTCCACAATGTCCTTACTGAATAGAATCATTTAAAGGTGATAGAACCCTTGTGGCTTGTGACTGTGACTTCGGCGACACCAATGCCATTACAAATGCCCATGGGTGGCAATGGCCTCTTACAATTAGATGGACTGCAGGCACGTTTGCTACTCCTATGTTATAAAAAAAGATCTACGCGTAAGTGTGTATACAAAATTATGAAAGAAATCATTAAACACAATCACATAATTCAACAAATATAGGCTGTAATCACCATTTAAATTCTGTAAGTGAAAATTAACTTCGTTGTTATCACAAATCTGACACAGACTTCAGAATCTTGACTTACTCAACAAAGCGCGAAGCGAGCGATCTGTCAGCCCAACGGCCTATTCACCGAGATAAATTCTTTCCCGGCGTGATACCGTACTTCGTTGTCGTGGCTGCTAAGATTTGAAGCTTAGTACATTTGTATCTTTGTCAATCATACTTAAGTAATCAAACGCCATATACTGGAACACATAAATAACTTCGGGATAACCACTTTAGTCGTCTGTACTCGTTGAGGTGTCTTGATGAGAATGCCGCACGCACCGTTCCTTCAAAATTTCAGCGCCGCCATGGTGTTATCCCCACCTTATATCGTCTCTCCGACTGCAGGTCAAATGAGCGACTTATTATTTTATGCATAATTATCAAAATTACGCTAACATTTACGTTATTTAATTCACATAAACCCTTACATTTGAAAGGTTCCCTTACCGTTTGGGTTTTACCACCGGCGGCGCCATTGGAATACCTGTTTCTGCCTAAGAACTGGCTTGTTTTGTTTTAAAGGGTATGTTAAAGTAAACATACTTTTACAAGGCGTTTCAACTTAATCCTCAGCTGCAACAAAGCATATAGAAAAGCTCACCTGAAACTCTAATCTTATCTAGGCTTGTATACAGATTTCTTTTAGCAGCAATGACGTTCTACCATCAGGTGGGCTGCAAGTTTCTTCCCTATTATGAGAAAGTATATTAATATGAAAGATGTTCTCTTGATAACTTTTTTAGCTTCTGTGGTATACACAACAAAGCGCGTAGTAAGTCATCTGTTACGACCCGTCAGCCTATACATGCGGAGATAAATACTTTTCCGTCGTGATAACATACTTCGGTTAGCAAGGTAGGAAGTTTTTAAGAATAACGCTTTTTAGATTAGGAAATTTTAAGAAAACACTTAAGTGTTCGGAACAAAATCAAAGATGCTATAATATGACATGAATTTACCAAAATTATAAAAGCGAGGCTTGCCACTCTAACCCTAGACCAAAAAAGTTTTAATAAAGGATTGGCCGTCAAAATTGGTTTTTCCCGCAATAAGTATTTTTTTCAGATTTGGAGATATAGAAAATGAATACAAAGAGATATTAAAAAAATAATTGGTTTCAATTAATCATAAACCAGAACAAATTGATCTTTCTGATAATATGAAAAATTCATACCGCTCCTATTCAATTTTAATTTTAACAGAAGTAGGTAAATAAGTTTCGAAAAGAACAATTATATAATATGTAACCTTTCAATGATTTAGTTTTTTATAGCAAAAAATAATAATAATATTTTGCTTGAGATCTGATATCCCTTTTCCGGAAACTTGGCTGTATATAGCAAGACGTGAGCGATCTGTCACAGCCCCTCGGTCTATTCACACCGATGTAAATATTTCCCCACAAAATAACGTACTGCCATGGACAAGGTTGCATATTGTTACGTAGACTCCTAATTCACATTTTTTTCGGGTGGTCAAATGAATTAAATAAAGAATATTAAAAATATAGCAGGGTGTTACGAGATTTTGATAAATACTAATTAGATTTTTCAACCATTTCAAAAGACACAGGATCATTTTAAAAAATAATAAATGAAGTCGGTTAAAGACACATACCCTATAGTATCACTGCGCCATCCTATAGTATTACTATAAGGAATACATTTTGAAAACTAGCTGCGCTTGGCGAATGAAAGTTTATTTAACGGTCATGTTTGGAAAAAAATCCGACTTTATCTTACTAACCCTAACTAACAATTCTTTGATAAGATTGCCGAAGTTCATAAGTCACTTCAGATATACAGGTTTATTATTTTACTTTTAACAGTTTACTAGTTTCAACTTGACATTTTACATTATGTAAAGAAATTATTAAATGTGACATGCTATGCTATGAATTTAGATACATAGAATAATTGCGACTTTAATTCTTCAAGTTCATAACAAAAAACCCGAGTTAAATAATCCATTTTTTTGTTTAATCCAGATTACCATAACACGTCAGACCCCAGCCACGCGTCAATTTGTAAGCCTATTTTATAAAGGAAAAGAAACCGCAAAACAAACTCAATGTGACCCGGCGCAATCTATCAACCGGCTCAAAATTGGACGCAGTGTGCGCCGATATCAAAATGTAGTTACCATTGTCCCGTTTGATAAAATATGAGCTGTGACGTTGACAAATCGGCTCGACGCAAGAAATACCGAAGCTCGTAAGTCACTTCGGCGTACAGGTTTCTTATTGTACTTCCGATAGTTTACTAGTTCGAAGTTGACATGTTTTGATTGTTGGATTGTTGGTTGGTGGTTATACAACTGAAAATTGTGCTCAATTGAACTTTTTATTTGTTTTTTTTATTTTAATAACGTAGGACTGTGTATCCCTGTAGTTCCGGGACCAGAATAGGTCTACGGTATCCCTTGCCTGTCTGTGTGGAAGCTATAACCGTCCAACCAGCGGTCCCGAGAAGGACGGTGGCGGTGTGTGGTCGCATACCATCGTGCACCTGAAGGTCCGATGGGGCAACGCGCTCTGAGGACTCCGACTAGCGTTTTTTGCTGAGACCGCAGAGTCCTCTTCGCAACGCTGAGGACGGCCATCGGAGTGGTTTTAGTGTTGTAAAAATTCCACATAACCCGGCGTCGCTCTCGAGCCGTCGGGTACCTTTTGAAGTTTTCCCTCTTGTCAAAAACAAAGGACTCTGTAAATGAAATATTTTTATTATGACCAAATAATTGTTCTAAATTAACTATTAAATACTTATGTCAACGACAAGGAAGATTGTAAAGAGTTCAATAAATAAGGCTGTGGTATCTTGAAGGTGGTTAAAGTCCTGTAAATCCAACTATGCCCTTCTATGAAAATCAATCATAGAAAAAAATCAGCTCCACCTCCTCAGAGCTCACCTCTCGTATTAAACTAGCTGCATGGCTCTAACGATTTCAATATTCGCTTTTTCCTACCTGCCCGCCTTCTATCTTGTTACTGCCTTATAACAAGTACGCCTTACGTGACTCATATCCGTCAAAAAAAACTACTGACTTATTTACATTTTTTTCTTATATACTACCATCGATTCAGAACCTGATCTTAACTGAAAACAAGAAACTCAACGGATTTGTCTTTTTTCTTTCTAATCTCTACTCCTAGCGTGTCCTTAATTGAGTATATTTACAAAATATCAACTGGTTATCTTAATTTCCCATATTCTAAAATTTCGTTCTCAGGCTACGTAAATTGAAATTCATTAAGGTTAAGGTGGGTTCATCAAAGTTTGCCGTGGTCATATTAATTAACGGTAACGTTCACCGATATTGGGGTAACGCTTCGTAATCGCTCGGACACTGGATGAAGCGAATTTTATTATGATAATGCGTCTAATGACTTCGCAGCTTGCTTTGGAAGACACACGGCTGTACAAATTGTGAAATTTTCAAGGAGTTTTAAATTTTGGCAAGTTATTTTGTACAAGAATTTTATTAAGTCATAATTAGTTCTAGTATAGGATATGGATTTATTCGACGATTTAGTTGCCACGATTTACTTATCTGTTTGACTATGATAATTTTCGAATCGGGTTTAATATTTAGATTTAAAATCCCTTTATCAAAGAAAAACGTGAATACAAGATTCTTTATTTCATGTCAATATGTTGGTTTTTTCCGAATCTGGTTTAATAAGCTTCACAGTTGGGCTTTCCGAAATGATTTTTCAGGACTTTCTTATTTTTACATTTTTAATAGTTTGTATCATCAGCCACAGCAGTTATGGTTTTTCAAAAAGATTTTTAATTTGCATACCAAAGTTTTAAGTATTTATATTTTTATGTCCTTTATCTTTCAGTGCTTCAGTAACTTCACCCTCCTCATCTTCATCCTTAAAAGCAGTATGTCTATCTGCTAAGGAGGCAGATGGTGAGAATTGGACATTATACACCGTCCCCAGCTAATCTACTTTTCCACTCAATTAATTCCATTATTAAAGCCTGTGTATTGAGGTATACGCAGAACTCATTAGCAAGCTTTTTGCTTTGGTCTGTAAAAATATCAAAATTAACATAATGGTAAATAAACTGAGTATTAAATATTATAATTGATTTAAGATTTTAAAATGTAGTTTTAATAATATTAGCATAGTAAAGATTTAATTATTATACACATTGACTTAGGTAATAGAACTTCCAAAAAACTCATTTGCAGTTGTTTTATCTTAATGTGTTATAGCTAGATAATATCGAGGTTTTTTTTTACAATCTGCGAAAACAATTTTACTTTATTTTTATGTCACTGATGGTTCTCGATAGTTTTGGAACTAACTTCACGTGGTGAACTAAAGGAAAGGGCTCATTTATAAGAAAAATATTTTTATACATTCTCTTTCAAATATTATTCAATATAAATATGTACAGAACTACCAACTACTATTTTAAACATAATTAATCAATAATAATAATAAAACCTAATTCATATCGATACAATAATTATTATTATCGAAATGTACATATATACAAAAAAGAAATACAAAAATATGAAAACACAAAAATATTAGTTGACGACCCGTGTGGCGGTACGGTTACCACACTAGACTTGAAGACGGTAGAACCCCATGTAGTTCGACTCCGGCGGCACCACCGCCACGCCTATTTCTGACTTATAACAGCAGTGTTAAGCACTGCTGTGTTCTGGCTTGAAGGGTGTGGTCAGGGAGACAGACTTATCCGAGGCATTCCATCTCAGT
>DWPV01007313.1:0-10789 GCA_018251915.1 Urbanus proteus proteus
TTTTCATTTTAAACATTCGCAAATTGATCCTGTTGCGCGCGTCTTCTACGTAGGTAAATTTTGAATAATAGGAACTGACTTCTAAAACTCATAGCCGTAGGTATATCGAATTTACTCTATATCGTATGTCTAAAACATGTTAGTGTTTAGTGGGTAGGTTTAGTAAAGTTTAGGTAAAGATGTAGAAAACGAGTATGTAGTTCGCCTGGTCAAATATGGCCTCTGCTCTACATAAACATTCCAAATAGGATTACAGCTGTAACTGCAGTCTGCTATAGATGCGTTGGTACACTTGCTACTTGCGGAATTAGTTGGAACGCCTGGTTTACCGGTTTCTCTCTTACCACACCCGTGAAACACAAAATTCAACAACACTTTACTGTACCTGTCTGTAGGTATCTGTAAATTGACCAATGCTCACAAGAGTCACCAACACAGCAAAATTGCACATACCTACCTAGTGATGTCCCTTTTCACGCCAGTACAAAGGCGGTAGATTAAATCGTAACTAAATTGCAATGGTATCAAGCGATCGACTCGCATTGTAAAGCCTTAATTACAGTGACTTGCGTTTATTATTCTCGCATTATAATATTCAGACTTGTTCTACATCTTTATTAATATCGACATAGAGTTGAGAATAAAGCAAGACATAATTTTATCTAAATGTGAATGCTTATTTATAATGTCACACTAGGGTTCCTTAGATTAAGTTAAATAAAGTTAAGTTTCGAAGAGAGAATCCCTCTGCATCTGATTATTATGTTCACACAAGTTGTTTGCAGATTTTTCTAGATTTCGGAAGAAAAACTTTTTTATCAAGGTCGTAATCATACCACTCTATCGTTTCATTCTCGTGAATGAGAAAATACCAAGTATATGTTTTTAATTACGTTATTAACTGTTACAATTTTTTGTTTCTTTTGAATTTTTTGCATACAATATGGCGCTCTATATTTTATATTCCAGAAACGAGAATAAAAATTACCAACATCTGTGCAAAAAATACAAAGGTTCATGAATAAGTTACGCAGTACTTTCTTTGCTCGAGTCCTTTTCACACTGCTCGGATCCTTGCAAATTAATTGCACGTCGCCGGCGTCGCTTGACATATTCACTTTGATAAGTTCAGACCGCACACTTCTTTTTTGTGCGTAGTGTTGGGTTACTTGATATTGATATGGGGTGCAATATTACTGCACTATGGATATTATATTTTGTTATATGCAAATGATACATAGGTCTGTAGGTAATTCACGAAGAATATACTTACGTGTAATGCATTATATCTCTCGGTGAGATTACGAATCTTCCTTTTACGTTTAGTCTTTTTTAGAAGGTAATATATTAAATAAATTTATATTTTTTTATGTTTTACTTTATTTTTTAATAATTAACATATAGCAGGATATATATACGTGACAAATATATACATACATTTCACCAGATCTTAAATCTACTCGTACTTTTATTTTTTTAAACGAATAATACTATGTATTACTACCTGAAGTTCCTGCAAAAGCTATAGCAATTATTAGTTGGAAGCCAGTTTACCTTATTTATCAATAATTTATAAAGATTTTGTATGATATACCCAGATATACCTACCCAATGCACCATTTAAGTTACGATTATGACCTTTTTGATCTAATTTTTTACGAGATCGACGATACCTATCTAATATTTAAAAATATATAAGATAAATCATATAATCAAATCAAATCAAATAATATAATATTTAAGATAAATCTATATTTTATTTAAATTTGTAAATCTTCTAATCTTTAAATTTTGTACGTCAATAAGATCGATTTTGTTGGAACGTCACTAACGCTGACTATACCTATGTCATACACAACTGCGTGAATAGTCCTCAATGCCAAACTTGATTGTACAGACTACAGATATTAAAAGGCAATATCTCTTGCGGCGCACTAATACCCCACGGGAGCGGGGCAGATCTCTAATGACTCGTAATTACGATCAAGGTAATGGACTCTGGTAATGGCGGCCGGCCACAAAGCGCGATGCCTCCATTTTGTTTTTATTTTTTTCTTTTTCACTCCCGCGGCGCGATGTCTCGGCGCGCGTTGCATTCAGCCGACTAGTGATATATTTTATTTATATACCTATTCAGTTTGTAACTTGATGATTTACCCGAGGTTTACCCTTGTCAGCGAACTTTATTACGCAAATTCGTAATTTTGGCAATGCAATTAAAATATGAATATCAATTCGAATGTTGGTTTCCTTTTATATTGAGCCGGTTTTTTAATTACTTACGGATTTTAAGTGCTCATATTTTACTTAATATGGGTACTTTGACTCAATTTTGCTTAATAAATACCGTTTAATTATCCAATGTTTTAAATTAAACTCATTTCAAAGTAAGCGATGGTAAATTTCGTTACCGCATCAACTTCAGATTTATATAAGAAAAGAAGAAAAAATGTTTTATCAATGCTTAGTAAGTCCGATTTGTAACAAAAAGCACGAATGGTGCGCGCCATCAGTGAGTGGCCAGTACCACTAATGTCGGCCGCATCCCGCCGATGATTTAGATATTTTTTGTGGCACAATTTGATTACGGTGTGTGGTTGATTACCGACGCCTTCGTTGAGTTAGATGGGCTCTATCTCGGCTTTATCTGTGGGATTTATAAAAAATACATGAGACTTTATTCTTTATTCATTAATAGTTCTGTACGTGAAATACTTAGGTACTCAAAGAACTACGAGTTTAAGTAGAAACTTACTAAATTTAATATAATGGTAACACGATATTTAAATAATTATTAAGTTTTGTTAATTTAATTTTTAAATAAGTTCTAATTTACATTTTAAGTATTTTTAATGGACATACTACAGGCGCACTTACTTAAATTAAAGTTTAAAAAGAAATAAGTACTTGTTTTCCTCATTACTACGCTCCTTTCCTAATGATTGCAGTAAAAAGAGTAAAGCAAATATATATTTCAAAAGGGTTTTCACTGAATGAACTTTGTATCGTATCGTGTCCGTGCCTTGCTCACAAAGAGAGAGTTTCACCCTAAGCATAGGCTACCTACCTATTGCCTATCACAAAATGTCTCTATTATTAACTTGGAATTGAATTACCAGATTAATGTCGAATAGGTATTGTAACTAGGTATCGAATATCTTCACATACACACATTACGTATTATCATACTATATGGTTAATTAATATTAAACAATAATGAGTAAACTTTATTAACTCATTCTTCATATCCGGCAGAATGTTGAGTGCTTTGTACTCAAAAGCATACCAACGGACATACATACCTCGGCAAAAAGCATTTCAAGCCTCAAATTATTTGAAGATATTGATATTAAACCCACCGAGATATTTTTAATCGATAAAAAATATGCTGACGTCACTATTTCGGACACGATTTTCCACGAAGCTAATTTGACTGGATGCGCTATCCCTGAAATATTTTGATTAAAATATCAATTTTGTCGTAATATTTTGATTATAATATTTATTCACTACCTTTTCTATCAAAATAATAAAGCCGTACCTACTGATTTACTTCTCTTTGAAGAATGATTTAACATGTTGGTTAAATATTTCTATGGTTACGCAGACTTGGAACTTGTTTTTTTCTTTTATTTTGTAACTAGTGCAAATGAAAAATCAATTATTTGCACTAGTTACATAATCATTTAATTGATATGTGTCCGTTATTATATTAGGTACTACCTAATTACATACATTCAAAGTCAACTTTCAACAATCTAATGACGTTAATTATAAATCGGATGAAACTAAAATAATTATTCAAAGACTCATCCAGAGCGACATAGATCAATGAAAAAGCAAACGAAAACGAAAAAAAAAATGGTGGGCATTCATTAGTCGTCATTGAAAGCTCACTTCCATTTTTAATCTACGTGCTTTTAGTTTTGTTTTAGAGGTTTGTAATTATTCTCGTCTTGCTTTCAACCGGCCTGCCGACCATCGTGGGTATCTTTTATATGAGTAGAGTATGCTATTAATTAAGACTGCTCTTTTACATTGAGTTGTTTTTTGTTATAACGAATATTTAATTTAATGTTTTTCCTAATATTTATGTAAATGGAGGGGATTTTATGGAAGGAACAGTCCTAGTGAAGCGAATATGCCTACGGCGAAGCGTTTCAATGTAATTCGCCAAACTAATTGTCGTTTTCTGTTCTGCAAGTATTTACGACTGTAATCCATTGCAAAGAACAATTTTAGTTAACAATTTTCATTCTGGAATTTGTTTTTCCGCAGTCGTTTGCGGATGTAGATTTTGTGAAATTATTTATTTGTTTATGAATCTTTAAATTATATCGCTTTTACTTATTTTAACTTATTTAAAAAAAAAGAATACATGTGTCATCTATTTCCTATTTCTAGTTTCCATAATTCATGTAGATATTCCTTATAATTCTTGAATAAAGTATTCGACATTTTGGTCTTTTAATTAAGCGTCGATATCCAACCTCGATAGCTCATTAAAGCCATTTGCGGATTCAGGTTGGTTTTTGTTTATTTTTTATGTCCGCGGCTAATCGAACGAATCGAATACAGCCGATTGAAACGCAGATATAAATTCATCGACAGAATCTGATGTTATCGATGTCTGGATAGAGTTACGTTACTAAGACATAAAAAAATCTTTTATGACCAATAATAATTTGGTTTTTATACGTCTGAACGAAGCACTAAACATGCACTTAACGTGTAATGTTATGGCAAGACTACATTAGATTTTATTCGTATAATTTGTCAAAAATTTGTACTCAAATAACATTTCATAAGTGGGTATCATCCAGTGATATCGATGTTGATCGTATAGGTACTTAGAAGTCACTCAGCATACATAATATTCGTGCTTGCCAACATTTACTTATTGAAAATTGGTGTAACTCGACAGTGCGTCAGAGCTATGCGCGAAAGATACAGGCATATTACATGTCAATCTATTTATTATTTTTCTGTGGTACAATACTTAATAACGGTACATTTTGCAATTTTTTAAAGGATTTTTTGAGTAATTTATTACGATAATGACAACGCAAAATCGCTGAGTTCTCTCAAAAGCGAATCTGACATTGAATCGATTTTAACTTAATTTTGCCGCGAAATAAATTACAGAATTAGGGCCCAGGTGGCGATTCGTTATTCTTATAACATACAAAGGATAGGTATGTGAGCGATTCGAGTTGAAACCGCGGCTTTATTCTCGGAAGGCCATTTGTTTTTTTTTCATTGACAACGAAGAAGGTAATTTGCTTTTGGCTTGGCGGCGAGGTGTGGCCAATCGATTCCCCACAACTTCGCGGTCCGTTTTGATTTCCTGGCTAATGCCGTCGGTCCGGCTTTATTACATAAATAAAGATTTATTCAGACGAACTCTGCTTTTTTATAGGCCTTTCACTGTGTCTTATTAACAAAAACCTCGCAACATTTCAAAAAGTAGAAAAGGTGTTATCATATTCGCATTGAATACATAGGTGTTTTAATTGCACTTGTTTTGCGTTAGCCATTAAAATTCTTCTTCTAAATGCATTTTTAATTGCGTTTTTTAACGCAATTATCATATACGGCTGTATGCTATTCTTTTGAAGGTTTCACAGGTATTTCTTAATGATCACTTGTATCTATACAGGAACAATCGATTGACCCGCCCGCTGCAAATTACAATACAATGCAACATATTACTAGATTAATTAGAACTTTCACTACACATACTTAATTGAGAATTGCGTTCGATTCGATTTCATAAGACGTCTAGACTTAGAATCGAATAGAATAGAAATCGACAAAATGCCAAAAGTACAAAAGTACAGGAAATGTTACAGAGTAAGCGATTTTGATCGCAAACGTAAATAGAAATCGTGAGAAAATATTTTAATTGCCTGTAATAGCCACTATAATCCGAAAGGAAAAGGTGTAAAAGACAGAAAAAGAAAAAGATATTTCCATTTTTTTTTAATATTTCTCTGATAGTGTTAAGACATCATACATTATATTATGTTAAGAAGGAGTAAAATCTAGATATTAAGAGATAGCTACGTGAAGCATCCCTTTTAGCATTTTTAGAATGCAGTGGGTAGTTAGGAGCCTATCCTAGACTGTGTGCACGGAGGAGTATGAGGTAGAGCATGTTACCAACATACTCTTTCTCACCACATATCTACTACCTACCTCCTACCTACCTAGGTAGTGCTTTAGTGGTTTTCTTCTATTTTTCGCTGCTACTCACCTCTACAAGCAGCGATGAGGTGCTCCACAATTGGGGTAGCTATCTAAGTACTAAATAGGCAGAAAGGTATTTAGTTATACATATATGTCATAACCTACCTATAAGTTATATGTATGTAAAGTTAGGTAGATAGGTACATTTCTGAATTATATATGGTAAGTTTTTTATTGTGTTATTTTATTTACTATGATAAAAACTCATTTCTGAATCAGCCTCCAAGAATCAATTAGCTAGCAAGTTCAAAATTTATAAAATGGGAGCTACATGAGTTTTATGGTTTTAAGATTAACTCTTGCCTTGGCATTTCCGATTGCTCTAATTTTGGGTTACGGTTTATTACTTGTGACAGGGTAATCACGAAACAGATTTATTTTTTCCAAAAACGCATAAAGGTTGTTTAATGTGAAATTGGTTGAAAATTGGTAGGTATAGGTTAGGTTAGATACTTTAGTTATTTTTTTGTATATATCGAAATACTTATGTAACTGAAAGTTGGTCTAGGGTTAATCTGAATTGTGTACAACTCAATGAAAAAGCAATGTCGTGTATATTGAACAAAAAACAAGTAGGTAGGTAGGTACTGTATTTTTTAAGTTTTCCACCTCGTCATCAAAAAACTCGCGCTAAAATTAATTTAATTGGCGCTCCTAATAACAAAATATGATGATCACTTTTAAATCTTCACACTATTGTCTTAATTTTTTAATAATAGCAACCCTGCCCAGACAATATAATACCGCAGCCTGCATTAGCGCCGCCCCCCGGCGCCAGCAACACCTCGGAACAAAGCCGACATAATTGCTGCCAGTAATACCACGGTGTGGGTGTTTGGGATGGGTTCGCTTGTCTGCACGAATGTCAATTTGTTTAATTAAAACAGTTATGAGACATTATCTAGTCTTATTGAGGCGTCGGATCATGCAATTAAATAACAATAGCTTCTAATTGAATTTATTATTTATCTTAGTCCGTTGCGAAAATGGGTATGAAAAATAATAGAGTAAAAAATAAAAATAAAAATAAAAATAAAATGATTACAGTGAGTAAGTACAGTATCAAAAATAAAATTATTACAATATTTGTAGACCTACCTAGAACTTAAGATAAGACAAGATAAAAAAGTCCTTAAATAATAGGTAAAGTTAAAAACCTATTTCCGATAATGTCTTATCATTTTGCTAAACTCAATATTACGAATTTATTAATGAGTCCTAATCTTTAATACCATATATTAATGCATGTAACATCTAAATAAATGTCTGCGTTACATTAAGAGATGTAATTCTATAAATTCATACGAGAGATAACACGCAGAAACTTCTCATTAGTGGGCGATAACGCGACCAGCATTTTGGACTCGAATGTCAATGAGGACGATATCTCAAAGCTCAGAAATAAATTTTACTGGCTATTTCGACAAAAAGATTTGTTCGAATATTTCCAGTTCCTTTAGGCCGAGAGTTTGTGAGGACTGGGGGGTTTTTATCTGTTAGGTCTAAATTCCTGTTTTGATATAAATTAATATTAGATAGGTACGCGTAAGAAAATGTTATGTAAATTAAATTACAAGATAATAAATAAGTAAAAACTTATTTTTATTTTTATAAGGGTAGAATAAAAAAATAATGAAAAAAATAACAGTTGAGTATCTACGTAATTTACTTTTTTTTCTTTTATTTCCCAACCAGTTTTCTATTCTAACTAGGTAGTCCGTCTAAGAAGTAAATGGTGAGATTTAGTTAATAAAAATGGAACTTCGTACTATGTACTTATTAACCGCAAGGATGAACACAAGTATTATTTATTTAACAAGCTTTTTCTTAGTATCGACTTTACGGTCGATAGTTTTAAACTTCCAATCAACTTATTCGTTGTTAATAGAAATAATACTTGCTTATACTTGTTATATCGAAATAGTTAATCGATTCCTCGTAGTAAGCTTAACCACACAATGGTATTTCAGTTAAACTGCAGTTACTGCAAGGGTGGTACGTACCTGCGAGTTGTTCGTCATTATAGTGATGGTAAATAACTGAATCGATAAGGAATAGCTAAATGAGGCTGCTAGAATTATAAAATTCTATTGGACTTGTCCAGAGAACGGGTTTTTTTTACAGTGAAATTGTAATGGATTTAAACGATATTCAATCGTTGGATATCTATATCCGAAATTTAGATGGTCACCCTTTATTTATGGATTGACCTGATTTAATTCGATACGTCTTAACATTGCAATCATATTAATGTAAATAACATAATAACCCCCATATATGAAAAAAAAAGTTATTCAATTTACCTATTAATGACCATTATGCGTTGAACCATGTGTTTGTCATGTTCTTCTAATATTGTTCGATAAATTGTATCGATTATGCTCATTTATCGTGTTTTTAAAACGTTGCCTCTTCACTAGTCCAAGCTCTCCATAGTAATTGGCCACAATTACGTATCGTAAAGTCGTTGTCGCCGCTTGCTAATTGTTATTCCGTCTAACCATCGGTCATTACGTTTTTGTAACAAAAGAAACTCTTAATGACGTCGAAAGAACACTGAATGTATGGCATGCTTCTGCTGCCTGTCGATATTTTAATTATTAAGTATTTAATTAAGGTTACCGGGGGGTAAATTATAGGTTGGGCTATTACCACTTTTTACTTACATATTGTTGAAAGTAAATGCAATACCTTTATCTCATTATCGGATCATACACTTAATTATTTTGAGATAATTTTGATAATAATTGTTTTACTGAATATTCAGTTCTAAAGATAAAAACAGCGGCATTATTGATATCTACCATTACGGCATAGCAAGTACTTCATCGATAAATAAAATGTGTTTTGTAATTGTAAACCTACACTGAAATATCTATAATAGTTGTAGGTTCCAGTAAAGGTATATGTTGTAATAAACGTGAAGTCATTTACGCCCAGTCTCCTAGCCTACTTGCGGCACAAAGCCGCCGACTATAATCGAATTGATTCGTTAATTACCGCTTTATCTCGACCACCATTAGGCGGCCGTCCCACGCGTTTCTTAATTGCCATCAATACGAGTTACGAACAGCCATCAGCCACGGTGCGAAGCCAGGTGGAGCTCTTATGCCGAAATGTCCCACATTCGAGATACCAATAGGTCCATGGATTAGAAAATTGGATATTAGTCTGAGTTGTATTTTATCGATGTATATTATGACGAATTTTATAAGTAGCTAAAGAAATTGAACTTGTGTAATTTTATCCATTTTGTGGACGCTGGATGACTCACATATGAAGCGACATGTACTCGTATGTTAGTCCTCAGAAGTCACGCATGCGATGGGCATAGGTATATACTTACGCATATAGAGATGGTTACAGTGTTAATGAGTGGCAGTGTCCCCTCACCATCAGATGGATTGCGAGCTCATCAATCCATTCTTCTGACCCTCGTCTCCCTATACGTTCGTCTATCCATCACTAAAATTATTATAATAGTGAATCAGTATGACCCAATATTTTTTCAAATCAAATCACATTATCAAAAATGGCCTGGTGAGATGACCGCAAAGGATAAAAGAGGTGTAAAATGAAAATCAATAAATCTAAATAAAAAAAAAATCAAAGTAGATTCTTTACAAGAATTATTTTTGAACGTCAATATTTTTTTCTCTACCACCACTTCGGAAGATGTTTAAGTTAGGTTAGACTAACTAACCATAAGTAATGTACTCCTAACAATAAACTGAGGATTGAAAATCTAATGCACATAAGTCTATACTTTACACGCTGATCAACTTTTACATCAAAGGTGGTCGTTGGACTTATTTTTACAGCTTAGCTATTTTCACTAATTAAGGAGTTATGGTTGATTTTACGTTTCCTCTTCTGTTTAAATACCTTCTCCGGTAAAACTTTCCGGTAAAAGCTTCCACGGATATTGAAACCTATAGCATCTTTAAACAGTAACCGGAATTCACACACAGCCGCGCACAGTGGGCTCTATAATTTTGTTGTGGAACTAACATTGGTTCGAATTACAGGCAATTAAGCTATCATTAAGCGTTCTCGCGGCCTGCAATTTGCTACGGGGGAGGGGGGAGTTAATTAACCGAGTCTTCTGATAGGCAGATGGCTCTTTGAGGCACCGCGGACTCTATGATAAAATGAAATTCTTTATAAGTGCCTATATCGTTATGTTTTGATATATTTTATATTTTGCCCGCGTTTTACTGTCCACCTGGTGAAAAGTGATCTTTATGAGATTTTTATTATATCTCTTATCAACTTCAAAAAGATAGTAGCAGATAGAGTAAGTTTATTACTGGGGACTAAGTTGTGACGTCTCATAAACCGACCTCTACCTTCGACGTCAATACCTTAAATCTATCGAACTTTAGGATTTTATTCTGAAAAAAATATACAATATGAAATTAAAATTTATGATATTTCATTTACAAATAACAATGCATAAATTGCGTTATTTTTCGGGACTAATTCTAAAAAGCAAAATCGGCACTGCGTAAGGTCTTTGTAATAAATGGCGCCGTAGGTC